>OU343055.1:11249351-11474616 GCA_910593695.2 Ocypus olens | reverse complement strand
TTGTGTATACTTGAGCATACAATCCCACGTATATCCAGGCAAAGTGTAATAATTGGCTGGATCTAAGCCATATGTTTTTAAACAGCTAGCACGAAACTGTTCAAACACATCGGCTAACAGCAATACATCCGTTTTCAATATAAATCACTGTACTCCCCCAAATTTCGACAGTCAAAACTTTGCCATACATTACAAGCGTGTGCATACTCATCATCAGAAATATCTGAATCGTTTAATTTATTGTAAAATTGCAATTTGTTGGGTAAAGCACAATGATTTAATTTCCCCCACGAATCAATAAAATCATAAGGGAATACTCCTTTTCGTGTTAATAAATTTAATTTAGAATCATCTAAATTTGTAAATTGAGACTTTAAAATTGGGTACTCTGATAAATATGAAGCTAATTTTTCTAACCCTGACGTCAAAAATCTAAATGAATCAATAAATCTGAATTTAACTAAATTCTCATCAATATTTTTTGTGAATGATATATAACGTTCTTTATTGACAGGCAGTAAATCAACACGGCCCTCGAAATCTTTAGCCAAATTTTTAATTATAAAATGTGAATCGTATCCTGATAAGTTATGAAATACGACTGGAATTATGCGACTGTCCTGATAATTAATATTACATTCCTCATGTGCAGAACCTCGGTACTTACCGGTAAGATGACAATGATCGCGCACTCTAACATCACTAAGTTCAAAAGATTGCTCACATATGTGACACAGCGGAATGGATGGAAATTCAAATTCTTGCGCAGGCGTAAGAGGCTCCATCGGTAGAGGGCAAAGAAACACCGTTTCAACATCGTCTGCAAATTGTTTCATTTCCCGGGCAAACCATTGTTGGCAATCCTCACCGCAATAACTCCGGTAAAAAGATAAAGTCTCATCATATGAGCATTTTACATAATAAGCAATAGAATGCGGGACATGTGTTTGATATTGATTATTGTCAGATGTGGGTTGCAGAATACATTCTAAATCAGCGTAGACGACAAACGGTGTGGGCTCTTTGTTTCTAAAATTTTTAAATGAAACCGTGTCGCCCGAATTTGGTAGACGAATCTTGCAATCATTCATTTTAATACAATCTTCAGTATGCGCATCTAATTTAATTTGCGAATGAAAGTAATGTAGACACCGGTCGCAGAAATATTTTCGCCCATCATGCCCACTCAGCTGACTTGATACAAGGCGGCTCAGATTTTTAATCCACACATAATGGAAACGTGGTTTAAAATCACTACTACCATCCGCGGCGGCAACATCCTCTTCATCGGCATACTCATCTTGGATTAGCAGTAGGTTAACGTGGCGCTCTTGTTTATTCTTGGTTAAGAAAGTAGGAACGACATTGAACTTCTTCCTACTCTGCTTCTCCAAGATGTACACGTTGATGGAGATGTTATTCTGCGACTCGAACCTCGGGATCTGCTTGATTGTCATCGGTATGACGATATTTTTCAAGTCCAACACGGTGGAGTAGTGTGGGTATGAAGTAGTGCGGTCGTTGTGGTGGATATCGGGCTGAAGAGCTGACGTCACCGACCAAGCAAAGCATGCGTCGTCGTTATTTTTTACGTTTACACATGCATGCTTTAATTTAATGGGTCGGGGTAGCTCGATGTATGATGAGCCGAGTTGAGGTGTAAATTTGTTGATGTTTACCCCGAGATTGATAATGGAAGATAAACTCCAACCAGAATCTCTTTCCTGAAATTAAATCATATCCATATACAATCTAATTGCATTTAAATGATATTAATTATAAAATTTTGTGAAACCTTTTAAATTAATTTTAGAACAGAAAATACATACTTGCAACTCATCCAATTGTGTAAGAATGGAGCCTTGAATGTTGTCCTTGAACCACACTGCCAGATCCGTATCCCGGTAAATAGGGTAATTCTTCGTGGTGATGTGTTTGAATTCCCGCAATTCAACACCCCCCTTCACAATAACGAACTCACCACAGAATGATACATTAACTTTCAATGCGGCCTCCTTTTTTAGTATATTGCATACGCGCCGCCGAAACAAGTCTGTGCAGTCATCAAGAAATGTGGCTGGTTCTTTATGTGATAAATTAACAATTATGGCGGTGCGGAGCCTGTTTGCAAAGGCTGATTGTTGATCCAACCATTTCACGCGCATGCTGGCATAATTTTGACGATTAGGATGTGTGGGCGCATATCCTGATCCGAGGGCTCCTCGCTGTGATTTCATGATCGTCCTCATTTCATCACACTGGCTGATGCAGGATAAAATATGCTGTTTTTGTCCCACTGATTTTACACCCTTCAAAGCCGCCCGCAGCACGCGAATTTGTCGGCCGCACTCCTTGATTGCGACCTCCAACACCGCCCGATTATTTGTGGCTTCTTGAAGACGCTCGCGGATTTCTTCTACAAGTTTGGTGAAGTTTTTCAGCGCCATTTTCTCTGCAAGCACAAATAACTGTTGTAGGAGAACAAGACAAACCGTTGGGTATTAGAGAGAGCTCTGTCTGACTACTATGATGACTTGGCATAGAAAGAAGAGTCAGGCCCCAGAGATTTATTTTTTTATACTAAATTAACCTCGCATGGAATTGTGGGTAATTTAAAACCTTTTCATTATTATTATTAATTTGGATACCCTTGGAATTATATATAGGTATAATGTATCATAGGAAACTTTGTATTATTATTAATATGTGATGGGATATGATTAATAATCAATAGGATTAGATCTCATAATTAGCAAAGCTTATGGTTATTGTTTACCTAACAAGATGTAAAGCTCTTTATACACCTGAGTACCCCGCAAGGAGTTATGAGTATTTTACTAAATTTGTTTGGCCGGGCATTTAATTGTAATACCAGCGCTCGTGGTAATGCTGCACGGGCCCGAGCAAATATCCAAAAAAGGCGCAAAATACCAGTCCTACCCCTGTACTTTCTAGTCTGAGACTGCTTGCTGACGGTTTCCGAAAACAAGCAGGACGGGGCGCGGCCTTTTGAATAAATACAGTACAAGCCGCAAAATGAATGATTGCAGCGCCACCTATTTATTTCCGATAAACCCAGAAATTTTGTTAACACGCTAGAAGTTGACAAGAGCAAACGATGTTTAATCCTGACTTTATGTGCTAATTAATAACAAATTTTACCGTTGGAAAATAAGGCAATTCTTAATGAAAATAATTTCAAATTTTTTTAACTTCTTTATTAAATTAATATATTACAGATTATATCTTGTTAATAGCGTACTATTATGTGTATGAATTATGCTGCGAACATCAGACAGATACTTGAGGGGTATTGTTTGGTAGAACTTGTTCTCTTAAATTCCTCGTAAAAATCAACCATTATTTCATTTCCTGGAACAAAATCGACTTTCAATTTATATTTTAATACAAGTTTTTAAACTAGCTGTTTTGTTCGTTCAATTTTTCTTACTCGATCTAATAAATTTTCTTCCTCATGACTAACATTCCCTTCATCATTTGATAAATTTGAATAATTATCTGCTAATTGCTCCAAGCCAATTGATTGTTGAGGTTTATCAGGAGTAATTTTATCAATATCTTGATTTATCAGATTATTGCTTAAACTGCACATCTTCGAATGTTTGACTTCAAAACACGATCTACAATAATGCTTATCGCATTGTAAACAGTACAATCGTACATTCTTAGTGAGATTTCTAACCTTATGTCTTCCATGTTTCAAAGCCGTGTGCTAATAACATCCCACATATCTCCTTCTTTTTGTAGACGTAATCAGCTCGTGTTCATCTTTATTTATTGAATGTCTTGTAATATAATGAACGCTAATTTTCTGTTTTTTATCAGGTACAACCTCTTGTGTTTTAATATGAGTTTGTTTTAATTTATAACGATGTTTGTCAGACTCATCATTAATGTTCCGTTTTGTATCGCTTGCTATATGAGATAACTTATACTGCTGTTGTTTATCATACTCATTGATAATTTGTAAATGAGGTTCAGCTTCAACTAGTTTATGAGTTTCGGCTTCAATTTGATAGCGATTTTTCATAATAACTTTATTTCCATGACCATTTCCCTCAGAGTTTTTGTTGTGAAACACAATTCCCATGATGCCGTTGTTATTACTTTATACTTATAAGTTCAACTGTTTTTAAATTAGAAAGCACGGCTATTTATAACATATAAGCCTAGGAATAGGGAGGCAGATTTTAATACACAGGTGTCGCACAGGGTGTCGCACTCCAAGTCACTATATCAACCGAAATACATATTTTTGCAAAAACGATAGATGCTATGCCTGAAATTGAATATTTTCCATATAGAGAGAACGCTGAAATTATAAGTCCTGAGGAGGCGAAAGAGCATTCAGTTTTCATATTCGATGATGTCGCTTGTGACAAGCAAGACAAAATCCGAGAATATTTCAGTATGGGTAGACATAATAATATAGATTCCTTCCATCTTTGTCAGACTTATACTAGAATTCCTAAACATTTAATACGAGATAATGCTAATTTTATAATTTTATTTAAACAAGATGTTCTCAACTTGAAGCATGTGTACGCTGATCACGTGAGCAGTGATATGACCTTTGAGGCATTTAAGTCTTTATGTGTAGAGTGCTGGAAAGAAAAATTCGGTTTCATTACTATTGATAAAGACTCGGAGGAAGGTAGATATCGGAAAGGTCTTGACCAGTATATAATACTGAAGTAATCAGAGTTTGTAGTAGTGCTAAAACAGCTGTGCAAAGATGCAGACCTGTTTTTAATAACTGCTACCTGTCTTGGAATAACAGCTATCTGATTTGGAATAACTGCTACCTGTCTTGCAATAACAGCTACCTGTCTTGGAATAACAGCTACCTGTCTTGGAATAACAGCTACCTGTCTTGGAATAACAGCTACCTGATTTGGAATAACTGCTACCTGTCTTGCAATAACAGCTACCTGTTTTGGAATAACAGCTACCTGATTTGGAATAACTGCTACCTGTCATGCAATAACAGCCACCTGATTTAGAATAACTGCTACCTGTCTTGGAATAACAGACCTGTCTCCGGAGAAATGGCTGATGTTAAAAGAAAAATATTATCAATTCAAAAGGCTATTAGGAATAAAGTATTAGCTCTGAAATTAAACCGTAATGAAAATGATGAGAGGTTAGAAAAATTGTACAAACCAATCACGGAGCCTTTAAAATCAATCATAAAAACTCAAGAAGAGGTGAATTTATCATTGATGAAGCCGGAATTAATACCCGCCTCTACGCCTAACGGGCGGTATCAGCGGTATTATTAATGCGGTATTAATACGCCTAACGGGCGACGTATTAATACCGCTAATACCGCCCGTTAGGCGTAGAGGCGGGTATTAATTCCGGCTTCATCAATGATAAATTCACCTCTTCTTGAGTTTTTATGATTGATTTTAAAGGCTCCGTGATTGGTTTGTACAATTTTTCTAACCTCTCATCATTTTCATTACGGTTTAATTTCAGAGCTAATACTTTATTCCTAATAGCCTTTTGAATTGATAATATTTTTCTTTTAACATCAGCCATTTCTCCGGAGACAGGTCTGTTATTCCAAGACAGGTAGCAGTTATTCTAAATCAGGTGGCTGTTATTGCATGACAGGTAGCAGTTATTCCAAATCAGGTAGCTGTTATTCCAAAACAGGTAGCTGTTATTGCAAGACAGGTAGCAGTTATTCCAAATCAGGTAGCTGTTATTCCAAGACAGGTAGCTGTTATTCCAAGACAGGTAGCTGTTATTCCAAGACAGGTAGCTGTTATTGCAAGACAGGTAGCAGTTATTCCAAATCAGATAGCTGTTATTCCAAGACAGGTAGCAGTTATTAAAAACAGGTCTGCATCTTTGCACAGCTGTTTTAGCACTACTACAAACTCTGATTACTTCAGTATTATATACTGGTCAAGACCTTTCCGATATCTACCTTCCTCCGAGTCTTTATCAATAGTAATGAAACCGAATTTTTCTTTCCAGCACTCTACACATAAAGACTTAAATGCCTCAAAGGTCATATCACTGCTCACGTGATCAGCGTACACATGCTTCAAGTTGAGAACATCTTGTTTAAATAAAATTATAAAATTAGCATTATCTCGTATTAAATGTTTAGGAATTCTAGTATAAGTCTGACAAAGATGGAAGGAATCTATATTATTATGTCTACCCATACTGAAATATTCTCGGATTTTGTCTTGCTTGTCACAAGCGACATCATCGAATATGAAAACTGAATGCTCTTTCGCCTCCTCAGGACTTATAATTTCAGCGTTCTCTCTATATGGAAAATATTCAATTTCAGGCATAGCATCTATCGTTTTTGCAAAAATATGTATTTCGGTTGATATAGTGACTTGGAGTGCGACACCCTGTGCGACACCTGTGTATTAAAATCTGCCTCCCTATTCCTAGGCTTATATGTTATAAATAGCCGTGCTTTCTAATTTAAAAACAGTTGAACTTATAAGTATAAAGTAATAACAACGGCATCATGGGAATTGTGTTTCACAACAAAAACTCTGAGGGAAATGGTCATGGAAATAAAGTTATTATGAAAAATCGCTATCAAATTGAAGCCGAAACTCATAAACTAGTTGAAGCTGAACCTCATTTACAAATTATCAATGAGTATGATAAACAACAGCAGTATAAGTTATCTCATATAGCAAGCGATACAAAACGGAACATTAATGATGAGTCTGACAAACATCGTTATAAATTAAAACAAACTCATATTAAAACACAAGAGGTTGTACCTGATAAAAAACAGAAAATTAGCGTTCATTATATTACAAGACATTCAATAAATAAAGATGAACACGAGCTGATTACGTCTACAAAAAGAAGGAGATATGTGGGATGTTATTAGCACACGGCTTTGAAACATGGAAGACATAAGGTTAGAAATCTCACTAAGAATGTACGATTGTACTGTTTACAATGCGATAAGCATTATTGTAGATCGTGTTTTGAAGTCAAACATTCGAAGATGTGCAGTTTAAGCAATAATCTGATAAATCAAGATATTGATAAAATTACTCCTGATAAACCTCAACAATCAATTGGCTTGGAGCAATTAGCAGATAATTATTCAAATTTATCAAATGATGAAGGGAATGTTAGTCATGAGGAAGAAAATTTATTAGATCGAGTAAGAAAAATTGAACGAACAAAACAGCTAGTTTAAAAACTTGTATTAAAATATAAATTGAAAGTCGATTTTGTTCCAGGAAATGAAATAATGGTTGATTTTTACGAGGAATTTAAGAGAACAAGTTCTACCAAACAATACCCCTCAAGTATCTGTCTGATGTTCGCAGCATAATTCATACACATAATAGTACGCTATTAACAAGATATAATCTGTAATATATTAATTTAATAAAGAAGTTAAAAAAATTTGAAATTATTTTCATTAAGAATTGCCTTATTTTCCAACGGTAAAATTTGTTATTAATTAGCACATAAAGTCAGGATTAAACATCGTTTGCTCTTGTCAACTTCTAGCGTGTTAACAAAATTTCTGGGTTTATCGGAAATAAATAGGTGGCGCTGCAATCATTCATTTTGCGGCTTGTACTGTATTTATTCAAAAGGCCGCGCCCCGTCCTGCTTGTTTTCGGAAACCGTCAGCAAGCAGTCTCAGACTAGAAAGTACAGGGGTAGGACTGGTATTTTGCGCCTTTTTTGGATATTTGCTCGGGCCCGTGCAGCATTACCACGAGCGCTGGTATTACAATTAAATGCCCGGCCAAACAAATTTAGTAAAATACTCATAACTCCTTGCGGGGTACTCAGGTGTATAAAGAGCTTTACATCTTGTTAGGTAAACAATAACCATAAGCTTTGCTAATTATGAGATCTAATCCTATTGATTATTAATCATATCCCATCACATATTAATAATAATACAAAGTTTCCTATGATACATTATACCTATATATAATTCCAAGGGTATCCAAATTAATAATAATAATGAAAAGGTTTTAAATTACCCACAATTCCATGCGAGGTTAATTTAGTATAAAAAAATAAATCTCTGGGGCCTGACTCTTCTTTCTATGCCAAGTCATCATAGTAGTCAGACAGAGCTCTCTCTAATACCCAACGGTTTGTCTTGTTCTCCTACAACAGTTATTTGTGCTTGCAGAGAAAATGGCGCTGAAAAACTTCACCAAACTTGTAGAAGAAATCCGCGAGCGTCTTCAAGAAGCCACAAATAATCGGGCGGTGTTGGAGGTCGCAATCAAGGAGTGCGGCCGACAAATTCGCGTGCTGCGGGCGGCTTTGAAGGGTGTAAAATCAGTGGGACAAAAACAGCATATTTTATCCTGCATCAGCCAGTGTGATGAAATGAGGACGATCATGAAATCACAGCGAGGAGCCCTCGGATCAGGATATGCGCCCACACATCCTAATCGTCAAAATTATGCCAGCATGCGCGTGAAATGGTTGGATCAACAATCAGCCTTTGCAAACAGGCTCCGCACCGCCATAATTGTTAATTTATCACATAAAGAACCAGCCACATTTCTTGATGACTGCACAGACTTGTTTCGGCGGCGCGTATGCAATATACTAAAAAAGGAGGCCGCATTGAAAGTTAATGTATCATTCTGTGGTGAGTTCGTTATTGTGAAGGGGGGTGTTGAATTGCGGGAATTCAAACACATCACCACGAAGAATTACCCTATTTACCGGGATACGGATCTGGCAGTGTGGTTCAAGGACAACATTCAAGGCTCCATTCTTACACAATTGGATGAGTTGCAAGTATGTATTTTCTGTTCTAAAATTAATTTAAAAGGTTTCACAAAATTTTATAATTAATATCATTTAAATGCAATTAGATTGTATATGGATATGATTTAATTTCAGGAAAGAGATTCTGGTTGGAGTTTATCTTCCATTATCAATCTCGGGGTAAACATCAACAAATTTACACCTCAACTCGGCTCATCATACATCGAGCTACCCCGACCCATTAAATTAAAGCATGCATGTGTAAACGTAAAAAATAACGACGACGCATGCTTTGCTTGGTCGGTGACGTCAGCTCTTCAGCCCGATATCCACCACAACGACCGCACTACTTCATACCCACACTACTCCACCGTGTTGGACTTGAAAAATATCGTCATACCGATGACAATCAAGCAGATCCCGAGGTTCGAGTCGCAGAATAACATCTCCATCAACGTGTACATCTTGGAGAAGCAGAGTAGGAAGAAGTTCAATGTCGTTCCTACTTTCTTAACCAAGAATAAACAAGAGCGCCACGTTAACCTACTGCTAATCCAAGATGAGTATGCCGATGAAGAGGATGTTGCCGCCGCGGATGGTAGTAGTGATTTTAAACCACGTTTCCATTATGTGTGGATTAAAAATCTGAGCCGCCTTGTATCAAGTCAGCTGAGTGGGCATGATGGGCGAAAATATTTCTGCGACCGGTGTCTACATTACTTTCATTCGCAAATTAAATTAGATGCGCATACTGAAGATTGTATTAAAATGAATGATTGCAAGATTCGTCTACCAAATTCGGGCGACACGGTTTCATTTAAAAATTTTAGAAACAAAGAGCCCACACCGTTTGTCGTCTACGCTGATTTAGAATGTATTCTGCAACCCACATCTGACAATAATCAATATCAAACACATGTCCCGCATTCTATTGCTTATTATGTAAAATGCTCATATGATGAGACTTTATCTTTTTACCGGAGTTATTGCGGTGAGGATTGCCAACAATGGTTTGCCCGGGAAATGAAACAATTTGCAGACGATGTTGAAACGGTGTTTCTTTGCCCTCTACCGATGGAGCCTCTTACGCCTGCGCAAGAATTTGAATTTCCATCCATTCCGCTGTGTCACATATGTGAGCAATCTTTTGAACTTAGTGATGTTAGAGTGCGCGATCATTGTCATCTTACCGGTAAGTACCGAGGTTCTGCACATGAGGAATGTAATATTAATTATCAGGACAGTCGCATAATTCCAGTCGTATTTCATAACTTATCAGGATACGATTCACATTTTATAATTAAAAATTTGGCTAAAGATTTCGAGGGCCGTGTTGATTTACTGCCTGTCAATAAAGAACGTTATATATCATTCACAAAAAATATTGATGAGAATTTAGTTAAATTCAGATTTATTGATTCATTTAGATTTTTGACGTCAGGGTTAGAAAAATTAGCTTCATATTTATCAGAGTACCCAATTTTAAAGTCTCAATTTACAAATTTAGATGATTCTAAATTAAATTTATTAACACGAAAAGGAGTATTCCCTTATGATTTTATTGATTCGTGGGGGAAATTAAATCATTGTGCTTTACCCAACAAATTGCAATTTTACAATAAATTAAACGATTCAGATATTTCTGATGATGAGTATGCACACGCTTGTAATGTATGGCAAAGTTTTGACTGTCGAAATTTGGGGGGAGTACAGTGATTTATATTTGAAAACGGATGTATTGCTGTTAGCCGATGTGTTTGAACAGTTTCGTGCTAGCTGTTTAAAAACATATGGCTTAGATCCAGCCAATTATTACACTTTGCCTGGATATACGTGGGATTGTATGCTCAAGTATACACAAATCAAGTTAGAATTAATGAGCGATATTGATATGATAATGTTTATTGAGCGGGGCATCCGGGGCGGTCTAAATCAATGTTCTAAAAGGTACGCGAAAGCTAATAATAAATTTACTCAAAATTATGATTCAGAAAAACCTTCAACATTTTTAATGTATAATGACATAAATAATCAGTATGGGTGGGCCATGTCTCAGTATTTACCTTATGGGGAATTTAAATGGCTTGAGGGGGATATAAATAACTGTAATTATAATGTACCTGCAGATAATCTTGAAGGTTACATTTTAGAAGTAGATTTAGAGTACCCAGAATCCATTCATGATGCTCATGCCGATCTTCCATTTTGCCCAGAACATTTAGCACCACCAAATTCTCGCGAGAAAAAATTATTGGCTACACTTTATAATAAGGAGCGGTATGTAATCCATTACCGTAACTTGCAACAGGTGTTAGAAAACGGTTTAAAATTAACCAAAATTCATCGTATCCTTAAATTTAAACAATCTGATTGGCTTAAATCATATATTGATTTGAACACGCAGTTAAGGACTGCAGCTGTAAATGATATTGAGAAAAATATATTTAAACTTATGAACAACGCCGTATTTGGTAAGACGATGGAGAATATTCGTAAACATTCTAATGTGAAATTAGTGACTAAATGGGTTGGACGATATGGTGCTGAGGCGTTGGTCGCGAAACCAAATTGTAAGTCTAGTATAATATTTGACGAAAATTTAGTAGCCATTGAATTAAACAAAACTGAAGTTTATTTTAATAAGCCTATATATGTAGGAATGTGCATACTCGACATTTCGAAATTGAAAATTTATGATTTCCACTACTCTTATATGAGAGGCCAGTTTGGTGGTAAGGCGCGAGTTTGTTACACAGACACAGACTCACTCATTTACGAGGTTGAATGCTCTAATTTATATGAAGTAATAAAACGTGATGCCCAAGAATATTTTGATACTAGTGATTACCCAGTTGACAATATTTATAATATTCCTCGTATAAATAAAAAGGTCCTCGGTATGATGAAAGATGAAAATGCCGGTGAAATTATGACGGAGTTTTTGGGGCTTCGCTCAAAGATGTACGCATTTAGAGTGGATGGAAAGGATAAAGATAAAAAGGCCAAAGGTGTAAAGAGGCATATCGTAAAAAATCGCCTCACCTTTGAGGATTACTATAATTGTCTAACAACGGGTGAGGAAACACACGTTCACCAAAATTTAATTCAGTCAAATAAACACCAAGTCTCATCTGTTGCGCAGGCAAAAATAGCCCTCAGCCCGCGCGACAATAAGCGGCATTTATTATGCAATTCAAAATTTGAGACGCTCCCCTGGGGTCATTATACAATTATGCATGATGAATAGTTATTTAATAATATATTTATGTTTAATTTTAATTATTATTTATTAGTTATTTACTTATAGATTTATATTTAATTATTAGTTATTTACTTATAAATTTATATTTTATTTTAAGTATTAATTAATTATTTAATTTAGATATTTATTTGGCATATTAAAAAATTGTGGGTGATTGCTGCTTTTTATTTTATTAACGCTTTATAATCATTATTAATATTTTTGTTTTATTTTGTGTAACGGGCATAAGTAAGTAGAAGAAATAATAAGATTTAAAAGGTTAATTTACAATCTTGGAAGAATTTCGAGAATCAAATTTTAAATCGCTCAGTCCGCGATTTTGCTCTGATTTAGCCAACCTAATATACAATTGATAAATAATCTTAAATATTCGAGCATTCAATCACACACAAATATTTATATCAATTGTTATTTCCTGTTATCGTTATCACCTTACCTCAACACGCACGACAACTATACAACATTTACATTAATCCTACTCAGTTAGCTTGTTGGCTTATTGCTAAAGGCGCCGACTCGTAAACTGAACTTCGCACTAGACCACGGTTCAAATCTCAGTCGGGAATAAAAAAAAATATATTTAATAAAAAGAAATTAATAATTAGGTGTTAATTGTAGGCGCACACAAAGAATTTAATAATGGAAGATAATCGGTGAAAATAAGATAATTATAAATTAATATAATAATATATAATTAATATAATAAGTAATATATTATTCCCCTTTTTCCGTTAAATATGTAAATATGGTTGCATACGGTTGGCTCCTGAGGTCGCGGGGCTGGTCCTCCTAAGGTTGTGGGCGGTTGGCTGGTCCCTGGGGGGTTAAGGTGGCTGACTGGGGGTTGGTTGGCTGGCCCCTGAGGTTAAGGACCCTGGGGTCGCGGGCTTAGGGCGGCTGGATTGGTTAAGGCCCTTGGGGTTGAGGAAATTTAGGGGATGAAAATAATAATTTAGGGGATGAAAATGATAATTATTTAGGGGATGAAATTTAGGGGATGAAAAAGTAAATTGAGACCCCTGTGTAAATTCTTATGGGAATTTGGCCCCGAACTGTCATAGCTTATCTACTGTCCTAAACACGAAAGTCTTGCAAAAAGTCCCGACAAAAAAGTCCTGATAAAAAGTTCTGAAAGAGTCTTGACAAAAAAATGTCTTCTAAAATATTGAATGAATCCTATAAAACTTGTCCTGACATATAGTACTGAAAAAAGTCTTGAAAAAAAATTCCCGAAAAATGTAATTAAGAAAATTCAGAAAAGAATCCTGAAAAGAAGTCCTGAACAAGAGGTTCTTAAGAAATTTTCGAAAAAGTCCCAGTCCTGGAAATAATGTCTTGAAGAAAGAATCCTGATAAAAGCCGCGAAGAAAAGTCCTGAAAAATAGTCTCCATACAAAATACCAGAAATAAATGTCCCGAAAAAAGCCCCAAAAATCCTGAAAGAAAGCTGAAATAAGTCCTGAAGAAAGTTCAAAAAAAGAGTCCTGATGAAATATCATAAAAAAATGTCCCTGAAAATGACATGTTTAAAAAATAAACAAAAAAATTTCTGGAAAAAAATAATTGTAAAAATCCTTAAAATGGTCCTTAACACATTGGCTGCCAACAAAATTTTTTTGGAAAATGTCAAAAAAGTTTTCTTTGTTTTTAAGTTTTATTTTATAAAATAAGTAAGAATATGCTTATTTCATTCATTTTGATGGATTTATAGACGAAATTACGGGTTTTTTATGTGTCAGTCAAAGGTGACTGACAAAGCTCCAATGGCAAAAAATTATGCGCTCACTCTCACGAACATTCTCTGTAACAAATTCAATGGCCAATCAAATAGTAAGTTTAAAGTACTCACTGTCAGTCATCGGTGACTGAAATACTTCGGTGTCATTCACCGGTGACTGACGTGGCCCCATTGAAATACTTCGGTATCAGTTACCGGTGACTGACAAAGCGGTCAACGTGTTAAAAAGATCTAAAGAAATTATCCTGAAAAATAAATCCCAAGGTGTCTTAAAAAAAATCCTGCAAAAAGGCCTAAAATAAGTTCTTAACAAGATTCCTGAAATAAAAAGTAATAGTCTTGAAAAAAAAATGCCAAAAATATTTGAAAAAGTCCTTAAAAAGGTTATGAAAAGGGAAATTCTAAAAAATGTCATGAAGAAAATTCTGAAAATTTTTTTCTAAAAAAAAATCCCGAAAAGAAGTCCTCAAAAGTCCCGACAACGTTCCGAAAAAAAATCCTATTTTTGAAAAGAAATCCTGAAAATAAAGGTCCTGGAAGAAAAAGTCCTAAAAATAAGTCTTGAATTTTTTTTAAGTCCTGAAGAAGAATCCTCGAAGAAAGGTCTTTTAAAAATGCCCTTAAAAAAGATCTGAAAACATTGTCCGAAAGTACCAAAAAGGCTAAAGGAACAAAACCCTGTTACGGTAAATATTCGGAGATACGAAATTTTACCAAAAGCTTTTTAGTTCTTCAAATTGTCAACTAACATTTACGTTCAAAGTTTCATGGTTTCATTTCTGAATTAGTTTTAGATATACAGTGTGCACAGACAGATATACAGACACAGACACAATATTTTACTTTCTCCATTACGAAGTACGAGAAAGTATTGTAATCGTGATTTTTTTTCAAAAAATGTTTTTACCGAAATATCCGTTTTGGGGTCACTAGATGCCATTTCAACAATTTCTGGAAAAAAAAATTGTGTCTGCATGTTAGGCTGTGTGTGTGTGTGTATCTGCGTGTATCTGTGTGTCTGTCTGTGCGCGCTGTATCTCAAAAACTAATAGAGCAATTGATATGAAACTTTGAACATCTATGTCATTTGATAATCTGAAGCACTGAAAAGCTTTTGATAAAATTTCGTACACCGGAAGTGGGCGTTTACCTTAACTGTTTTTTGTTTTTTGCCAATATTTTCTTAAATATGGAAAATATCACAAAAATATTTAAACAAACTTTGAAGACAACAATGAAATCTCTTGCTTGAAAACATTTTTCATAAAATCATTTTTATTCAAGAAAAAAATGTATTATTATTTTTTTAATTTTTGGTCAATAATTATAAAACGATAATAGTTACAGCAAATTTATGTTAATAATAATTGTAGAGAATGCTAAAATGAACAACTAACAAAGAATTTTTTTTTCGAAATCCCTTTAGTTTTTGAGAAAATTAGGTTTTTATATTTGAAGTATAATTTTTCCATCTTTCATAATTTTGATGTTTTAAACGTCAGTTTCCTCCAAATTTAAAAAGCGCTCGATGTACATTTAAAATACGATTAAAATTGAAAATAAACCATAAAAGCGTAAATATAAATCATACCATCAAGTCGGAGAAAGTAACACGATGGTCACATCACCATTTTTTTTCAGAAATTGATTATTTCCGTAAAAAAAAATTTGAAAAAATTTACTGGCGAAAACAATTAAACATTTTTTTCTTACGATACTTGTTAAGTAAAGAACCATCATTTAAAGCAATTGTCAGCATTTAGTTAGCACATTGACGAAAGATAATTAACGACAACCGCCGTCAGGCCTATTTAAACATTTCAAAGCAATCATCTTCAATTTTAATGCCCAATTACCGGGACGTGTTCCACAACCAACAACACCACCACCACCACCACCCAACTATCCCATCCGCTCTAAGACCACTCCAACCACGCCGAGGAGTCAAATTAACCATCCCGGCTATTTTTCTTATTTCGTCCGGGGGTAATTACGGCCGTTAAAGGAAACAAATTAGTATAAATGAACGCCAGTAAATGCTAATTAATACAGCACTAACACGCATCCAGATAGATAATGATGCTACCATTTGTACGCAATTACCGAAGCCGTAACGATGCTCGATACTCAATAATTTCGAAAATATATTTATTAAAGGACTCGGACGATCACCATTACGCGATGATAATGTATGATAATGATGATCGAAACGGAGGAACGGGACGATGACAGGCATTTGCATAAATAGAAGATTTCCATGGGCCATACGTGTTTCTAATTACGCCTAATTAGGTGCTGCGATTAACATATTTCGTTTAACAACTAAATTGTTTATCTTTGCAGATGTCGTGAGAACCGGCTGATTATTTTATTGCTAATTTATGATTTAATAATATGTAAATATCTGGTAATCTCTTCGTTTCGTTGCGTTAGATTTTATGGGCCAAAGACGGGATTATATTATCGGATCCAATCATCTTCTTTTAACTGTTTTAGCTTTCGTGGAAATTTCCACGGCACCTGCGACGTTATTTTCCATAAATTATTCATACTTTTAGGACGTTATCATAAATTTTGCGAAGAGGTGTTTGTTACATTTGAATTGTAAAAGTTCGAAATTTGTTTGATACTGTTATGCTATAAATTTTTATAGGTGTTGGAATACTAATTTTTGTACAGTTAAAATCTATCTTATTTCCACCGCATTATTTAATATTACATCTAATAGCTATTTATGTAACAAGTCATTAATATAGCACTTTATTGGACGAGACGTTTTAATAATAAAGGCGAGTCCATAAAGTGTACAGGACGGTAAATGTAAGTTGGCCAGACGGGCAGAGAGCAAGCGAAAGCTCTCTCTCTGCAGCCGGCCGAATAAGCAAACACATATTCTTCGCGTGCGCTATTCATTTACAACTCTATCGGGCGCTCTCCTCCACATAATTGAATGTACCAGGCGCGCGAACTCTTCACGAAATCTATCGAGAGCGCCCTTCGAAGGTTCCGCAATTTTGCCACTGCGCAACGGCAAGTTACGTTTGCCGTCCTGTATTGTGAACGAGTTACATACAAAGCTTTATGTTCAACTGCTTTTAGCATTTCTGTTTGCTAGTTATTTCCTAACACACCTCTGTAGTCAAGTATTTGTAGGATTTGTTTTGCGAAAAACCTCAAAATGCACTATTTTTCAAACACACATAACTTGGTGCCAAATCGTCGCAGGAACTTCGTTCTTTGAGTCCTGCATAGGGAATTTATCAAATTTGAATGTCTTTATGGTGGATCGAGTCGAAAAAAAATTTCCAACTCCGTAGACATCGTCAAATTTGGACATGGTTTCCAGAAAAAACTTTTTTTTTCACAGGGGCGCTAGAGGGGAGCGGAAGGGGTTACGCTTAAGTTCGCATGCATGACTTTAAAAAAATACTTCAAAGATTTCGTCCTCAAAGATTCATCAAAATCAATTAAAAATACGCCGAGTTATGGCTGCTTGAAAATGGTCAAAATTTCACGAATTTCAAGTGTTTATTTTTTTTTCACCAGTGTAGATATAAATTGTTTATTGGATATCCCTTGATACATGTTTTTTTTTAAATTAAATGCGGGATTGAAAAACATTTGATTAAGATTCGGGTGATGGTGAAGGCGCCAAAATTAAATTAATTCCATGTACATCGTTTTAATTTCTAAGTAGTTAGTTAACTTCTAGTAATGTTACTTTATCAACTATTATGTATTAGTTCTTGAGCTATTCACACATGTAAAATTATGTATTATAAAGGGGTTTCCCGTTAATAAACAACAACAACAACAACAAAATCCGTGGCCGAAAAGTTGTGGTCAACTTCTCGTCGGTAAGAGATACTGCCATTTTCTTCATAACAAATTACCAATACTGATGGAAGAATTAAATTTGGGAGTAATTCTCTTGATCTACTAAATCACCAGATTTAACGCTCCTTGATCTTTTTACGGGGATATCTTAAAGAAAAAGTCTGCAAAGGTATCCCTAACAATCAAGAAAATATGAAGGAACGGATTCAAAATACCTGCAATAATATTCCCGACGAAACACTTTTGAGGAGTCATAATTCGTTAGTTGGGCGTTTTCAGAAATGTATTGAGGTTATGAATCTTTTTGTGATTGTGTTTAAGTTTTATGTACAGGGTGGGCAAAATTCGACGTTTCTATGAGGGATCTCGATAACTATAATAGATAGAGAAAGACAGATGGCGCATCCTCGATCTCTTTTTTCGAGAAAAACTTCGAGTGAAAACAAAATTTATGTATCTTTTTTTTTCGAGTTATAGCCAAAAAAAAATGTTTTTGTTCATTTTCGATGTATTGCAATATCTCAGTTGTTTATCATTTGACAATAATGAAAATTGCCATTTTTTTTTAATTCTGCATTTTTGCCAGCACAAACGGTACGATTCAATGGTAAATAAAGAAATTTGCAGCTGCCAGAAATTGTGTTTTTTTACTATCAAAGACGGCATATTTTTTATATAAAAAAAAAAATTAAACTGCTAAAAATAATAATTTAGAACTGTCGCACTACTGTCACAAATGGCACTATAGCATTAAAAAGGAAATTTTCAAATGCTGAAAATAACTATTCAGTACTGCCAAAAATTGCTCATTACTGAAACCGGCAAGTTTCAACAATAAATAGAACATTTCCAAATGCCAAAAATGTTTAACTGTCAAAATTTGAGCATTTCTACTGTAACTATCCGCATTTTTCATTATTAAACATTTTCTAACGGCCAAAAGTAACAATTACAAATTGTCAAAAATTGTGTAATTCTACTGTCATCGGAAACGGCATTTTTCCGTAGTGAAAAGACAAACGGCACGATTCAACGGTAAATAAAGAAATTTGCAGCTGCCAAAAATTATGTTTTTTTTTTACTATCAAAGACGGCATTTTTTAATATTAAAAAAAGAAGTAAATTTCAATTGCTAAAAATGACAATTTCGAACTATCAAAAATAGCACTACTATCAAAAAGGCACTTGCAGTAAATAGGAAATTTTCAATTTCTTAAAATAACCATTCAATACTGAAAGCGGTTCGTTTCAACAATAAAAACAAAATTTCCAAATGCCAAAAATGTTAGACTGTCAAAATTTGAGCATTTCTACTATCACTAGCAGCATTTTTCAATATTGAAAAAGGGACATTTCCAACGGCCAAAAGTAATAATTATAAATTGTCAAAAATTGTGCAATTCTACTGTCAGAAAGGGCATTTTTCAATAGTAAAAAGATACATTTTTAACCGCCAAAAATTACAATTTCGAATTGTCAAAAATTCTGCATTTCTGCTACGACAAACGGCACGATTCAACGGTAAATAAAGAAATTTGCGGTTGCCAAAAATTGTGTTTCTTTTACTATCAAAGACGGCATTTTTTGATATTAAAAAAAAGAAGTAAATTTCAACTGCTAAAAATGACAATTAGGAACTGTCAAAAATAGCACTACTATCAAGAAGGCACTAGCAGTAAATAGGAAATTTACAATTTCTTAAAATAAACATTCAATACTGAAAACGGTTCGTTTCAACAATAAAAAGAAAATTTCTGAATGCCAAAAATGTTAGACTGTCAAAATTTGAGCATTTCTACTATTACTGTCAGCATTTTTCAATTTTAAAAAAGGGAAATTTCCAACGGCCAAAAGTAACAATTACAAATTGTCAAAAATTGTGCAATTCTACTGCCAGAAACGGCATTTTTCAATAGTAAAAAAAAACATTTTTAACCGTCAAAAATTACAATTTCGAATTGTCAAAAATTCTGCATTTCTGCTACGACAAACGGCACGATTTAACGGTAAATATAGAAATTTTCAGCTGCCAAAAATTATGTTTTTTTTACTATCAAAGATGGCATTTTTTGATATTAAAAAAAGAAGTAAATTTCAATTGCTAAAAATGACAATTTCGAACTATCAAAAATAGCACTACTATCAAAAAGGCACTAGCAGTAAATAGGAAATTTTCAATTTCTTAAAATAACCATTCAATACTGAAAGCGGTTCGTTTCAACAATAAAAAGAAAATTTCCAAATGCCACAAATGTTAGACTGTCAAAATTTGAGCATTTCTACTATCACTTTCAGCATTTTTCAATATTAAAAAAGGGAAATTTCCAACGGCCAAAAGTAATAATTACAAATTGTCAAAAATTGTGCAATTCTACTGTCAGAAACGGCATTTTTCAATAGTAAAAGGATACATTTTTAACCGTCAAAAATGACAATTTCGAATTGTCGAAAATTCTGCATTTCTGCCATCACAAACGGCAAACGGCACAATTCAGCGGTAAATAAGGAAATTGGCAGCTGCCGAAAATTGTGGAATTTGACTATCAAAATTGGCATTTTTTAATAACTAAAAAAAAGGAAATTTCAACTGCTAAAAATTCCAATTTCGAACTGTCAAAAATCGCACATATCTACCATCACAAATGGCACGTTGGCAGAAAAGAGGAAATTTTAATTGCCAAAAATAACTATTCAGGACTGTCAAAAATTGATCATTACTAAAAACGGTTTCATTTCAACAATAAAAAGAAAAGTTCTAAATGCCAAAAATTTTTAACTGTCAAAATTTGAGCGTTTCTACTATCACTATCGGCATTTTTCAATATCAAAAAAGGGAAATTTCCAATGGTCAAAAGTAACAATTATAAATTGTTAAAAATTGTGCAATTCTACTGTCAGAAACGGATGTTTCAATAGTAAAAAGATACCTTTTTAAGCGTCAAAAATGACAATTTCGAATTGTCAAAAATTCTGCATTTCTGCCACCACAAACGGTACGATTCAACAGTAAATACAGAAATTAGTAGCATCCAAAAATTGTGGATTTTTACAATAAAAAATGGCATTATTTGATATTAAAAGAAAAAAAGAAAATTTTAGCTGCTAAAAATGACAACTGTCAAACATCGCACATTTCTATCATCACAAATGGCACGGCGGCAGTAAAAAGGAAATTTTCAACTGCCAAAAATAACAATTTACAACCGTCAAAAATGGTTAATTTCTACTAAAATGTACAGTAATAATACAGTGTGATCGTATAAAAAATTAGTCAAAGCAGGTCATGAACAAAAAGCCGCCGAATGTATTTTCTTAGTTCCTAAATTTGAAAATATCAATCTACGCCAACTTGACACTTGCCAATAAGTTTAGGAATTTTGGCTCATGGCCAACTTTGATTAACTTTTATTCGATCACACTGTATTATACGCGTCGGGTGGAACCGTGTCCGATCGTCGTTGTATGTCAACTTTTTTCGGATTCATCGAACATAACGCGGTACGCACTTTTTGTTATAAATTTTAATTTTGATGTAATTGTTAAAGTATACATTTACCGACTACATACAAGTTTAGTATATAAAACTAGTTTTTCAAGCTTAAGTTCCTGTATGTGAAATTGTGTTCTTTATGTGAAATAGTGAAATATAAAATTAAGAAAATTAACTGGTGACGAACGACGGCTCCGCTGCGCTGCGCCATCGTCCGTGCGTGGCCTATTAAATTTGAGCAAACTTTATGAGGACCTTTGATATGGATTAAATCGGTGACTGATATGCCGTCGTCAGATTTTTAATTTTCGAAAAAAAATCGTAAAATTCTTCGAAAAATTCCCGCAAAACATTCAAAACTTGGCCGTAGATCGTAAACGGTGCACCCCACGAATAATATAGTTCTAATCTTTTTGACGCAAAATGGAATTCCGAATGGCATGCCGTTTAAATTTCTTGTGTGAGATGAAAAATGGCCGCTGTAGAATTTTTTTATTAAAATTGTGGGTGGTTTTCCTTGGGGTTGGAGATATCAAAAATGTGTAAGAGACATAAAATGTAGATAGGAGTTAGTTCTACAAAACTATTTAAAATTCGGAGTCGTGGCCGTAAGGCGAAGCGCACCCTTTTTTCCGGAAGCGTCCGAAATGTGATTTTTTAGAAAAACGCTTGAGGGGTTGCAACGGAAATTTTTACGCAAATGTGCGATAGCAAACGTTATGTCCTGATGAATTGGCGATTTTTTGAGCCATATTTGAGTGATTAGGGAATTGGCGTAAGCAACGTAGGCTATTCGGCCACTAACGATTTATATAATTGAAATTTCATTTAAATAATGAATGGGACAAACACTGAACATCTATGGACCCGAGCGATAAACTTTTCGTTAATAAAAGCAACCGCACAACGTGGGACTCGAACCCACGACGCCTCGCACCGAAAGCGGGAGTCAAACCACTCCGCCACGGAGCGCCTCTATCCAAAACCATACAATTAATTTTGACCATTCTAATATTCCTCAATTAACTGATAATGGTATTGTATTTATAACTAAAACATAAAAAGCTATTACTAGCACTTAAGTAAACAATTATTATATGCGTCCCATTCTAACTACGCATTTATGTAAAACAATTAATATAATTAAAATTACACCTAGCGACCACAATAGAGGCTCTCAAAACGCCTCAAGGGACCTCAATTTCCGTTAAAAAAATGGTTTTCTTAAAGATCACCACAATTTCTCGTAGTTCGTAGCGGAGAAAGTAAAAAAAAAAACTGATAATTAAAGCAAAAACAGACAAAACAGTAATGTGTGAAACATCATCAGAACGACGGCTATTAAGTTAATGAATCTCAAACAGGTGGGGTCACCGATACTTAACGACCAAGTCATAAAGTTACTTAATTGTCGTCTGTTAAAAACAAATTTAATTATGGCCCCTCATTATCCGTTTATTGCGTAACTCTTATGTGTGGGTAATTGGTCATTCGCTCTTAACAAGACACAAGTACAGGCTCCTAATTACCAACTTAAATCTTTCCCGGGCTCTTCCAAATTAATATCATTTACACCAATAAAAAAACAGTCAATAAGTGATGTTGATTTTTTTTATAGACTTCGTTGTTAACAATCAAAAAGAAATTACAATTTTCCCAAAAAACCTGTCTAAATGAAGTAAATCTTGTTTATCTTCCAAACAAATCGCACATTGTTGGTGACAAAAATTTTTGGTCAAAAAAGTGATTATAAAAAGATCATTTTGAAGCTTTTAGCAAATTCTGTGGCCAAACATATTATATAGAGAAAAATGTAATCATCGTTGAAAAATTGAGGTCTATACCTTATTTGAACACTACTAATATTTCAATACAATCCCATTCCAAATCTAATTTAGATTCAATAACAAAACTCACCGAATACACCTTTGAAATACAATCTGATCATAAAACTGTCAATCGCAAGAACAAATATTTGGATGGCAGCTGTGCAGCATTCCGTCCCTTTTATTCGAAAACACATAATTGGCTCGTCATGACCTATTAGAATTATGGTTTCGTTCGTGTCTGGCCCTATTAATAGTTGATAGGGCGTGAAATGATCGGCACAAGAGGTGGTGTACTGCTGACCAATGAATCGCATCGATGTATTTGATTTACGGCCTGTGACACGTTGACCGCCGCGACAGCTCAATTATAGCCATAGTCTGCCACTGTACCACCATATAAATCTGCATAACATGCGTGAGAATTAATTTAGTAAATTGATCCAGCGACCAACTCCAACACATACACAAATGCCTGCATCAACAAACGTCGACGTCAGGGCAGGTAATTGAAAATCGACTATTTGGATAAGGGAGACCGAAAACGGTTGGCTTCACACCGATTATGTTATGGCGGCACACACAATTGAATCAGTCGTGTTTATGGCGTTCATATCGAGTTGTATAAAATCGTTTTGGTTTAATTGGATATCGATGCAGTTCCCTTCACTAATTTCCAATGACAGAAACAATAGACAGGATTAAAGTCTGTTCAGATAACAAAAATTGGTCAAAGTAGATCATGAACAAAAAGCCGTATGTCTTTTCTTAGTTCCTAAATTTAAAAATAATTATTGACGCTGACAAAGTTAAACTTACTTGAAGTTTTTTTAGGAACCAAGAAAACATGTATTGCTTTTCCTTCATGACCTGCTTTGACCATTTTTCAATCTCAAGGCATTATCGCTAGGGTGTATTTGAAATAACGAACAGGCATTTAAGGGCACATACACAAAATATTTGTGAACCCATTTCCGTCAAAATTTATTCGAATTTTTTTTTTTTATTTTCCTAATTTTTCGAGGTTGTTTAAATATTTTGAGAACCGATGCTTTTCTCATTTAATTAGGTCTGCATGGAATGTGTGTTTGTTTATTTAACGCGAGGTACGATTTCTTGTGAAATTTGAAGAGTTATCGCAACGTTTTTTTATTTTGTAAAAGATAAACAGTCCTTAAGTTCATTGACGCTTAAAGAGCACTCGGATATTTCCTACACGCTTGTTGTAATTCGATATCTAAAGCAGATGCCGTTTAAAAATTAGGTCACATCACCACTGCCCCCAAACATGTTGCGTATTTTCACTCATTAACTTTAATAATTAATTGCGGGCTTTTTGTTACAGTTATAAACAAAATAATTGCGAATATTGTTTAAAAATAATATAATCTCTTTGTGGTTACGAGCTGGTTCGTTATTTCAAATACACCCTGTATATTCAAAGCTTCTTATGTACATTTCGATTTTATTCTTCCCCATTTTCTTACTGAGATTTGAGGATTTTCAACCACATCTTGCATTCGAATGAAATGCTACACGAACGGCCAGAGTTCAACTGAAGTTAGCTGTTTACTAAAAATTTTAATATAGAGATCGTTGTCATGGCGAAGGTAAATAAATTTTTAACCACTTGCAAATTTTTTTGTCCGTCGTTTTAAATGCACCTTATTATACATGAGTTGAATTATCAGATATAATCGCCCATTTTAAACGCCGATGACCCACGATGAGAAACACTGAGTTAATTACCGCGAAAAAATGAATTCGAGTCGCAATTGGTTATTTTAGTTTTTCAGTTTTTCAAAAATTGAAGAAATCTCAAAGCTTCGCTTTATATTTTGCTCCCTTTTTCGAGCTGTTTTTATTACAGCGAAAAAATCTAATGTGAGTCGCAATTGATTTTCAGTTTTTCAACTATAAGTTTCGAACTATTGAAGACAGGGGCGGCTCGTTATGTAGAGCCAAGGAGCCAAGGCCCTCACTGTAAGCTCAAGCTCAGCAAGAATTTTCAATTCATTCTTAAAACACTTACTTTGGTCTAGGAAGATAAATCGTTCTTCCTCTCTTCACAAAAGGAGGGGGTGGGGTATATTGTATAACTGGCTCTACCATGTTCCAAGAGCCGCCACTAGTTATAACTGTTCGTGGTTTGTTAAACATGTATTTTTTAATTGCGTTCAAAATTGAGCATTTTCAAAAATAAATGAAAAACAGTAAAAATTGTTTTAAAATTCTGAAATAATTTTATACAACTCCTTAATTATTATATTTTGAGAATATAATCAACTTCTTAAATTCTAAACAATGTTTTAATGGGTTATACCTGTTCCTTGTTAAGCATGCATTTTTTAATTGCGTTCAAAATTGAGCATTTTCTAAAATGAATAAAAAATATTAAAAATGGTTTAAAAATCCTGAAATAATTCTATACAACTCCTTGATTATTATATTTTGAGAATATAATCAACTTCTTAAATTCCAACAATGTTTTAATGGGTTATAACTGTTCCTTGTTAAACATGAATTTTCTAATACCGTCAAAAATTGAGCATTTTCTAAAATAAATAAAAAATATTAAAAATTGTTTCAAAATTATGAAATAAATTTATATAACTTCTTAATTATTATATTTTGAGAATATAATCAACTTCTTAAACTCCTATAATATTTTAATGGGTTATAACTGTTCCTTGTTAAACATGCATTTTTTAATTGCGTTCAAAATTGCAATCCAATCGGTCATCCCTAAACTTCTGGATAAATTAATTTCTATTCAGTTAATGTTTCATTGCAAAAATATTATTTGCAACGAACAACATGGTTTTTGTTACGGTAAGTCAGCTGTATCTAATTTACTAATTTACCAATCTTATATCTTAAAAGCCTTCGAAAGTAATTCCCAGGTGGATGCAGTGTATACAGACTTTTCCAAGGCCTTTGACCGTGTCTCTCAGTCTATCTTGGTAAATAAATTACAGCGGATGGGTTTTGGGGATAATATAACTAAATGGATTTATAGTTTTCTGACCGATAGACTGCAATTCGTGAAAATTAATCACTTCGTATCCAAGGCAATTAATGTAACCTCAGGCGTCCCTCAAGGTTCTCATTGTGGGCCAATTTTATTTTCGTTATTTATAAACGATCTGAAATTATACATTAAACATTCGAAGTTCCTACTTTTTGCTGATGATCTCAAGGTATTTCGTACAATTACAGACTTAAATGACGCCGTGTACTTACAAGACGACTTAAATAACATCTATAGATGGTGCTGTGATAATAAATTGTATTTTAACCAGAGAAAATGTTTGTCCATATCTTTCGGTAGAGGGCAAATTATCAACAACGACTACAACATCAATGGAATCAGACTCTCTTCAGTTGATTACATTAAAGATCTTGGTGTTATAATGGATAGTAGACTCACATTTTCTAAGCATATAGATAGTATATGTTGTAAATCATTACAGACGCTGGGATTTATTAATCGTTTCGCGAAGAATTTTTCTATTGAGACTCAGAAACTTTTATTCATTTCTCTGGTGCGATCGCAATTGGAATACGCCTGCTGTATTTGGTCACCAATATATTCTAAACATATTTTACAGCTTGAACGAGTACAAAACAAATTCCTGTTGTCTATGTCTTATAGAAATGGTATCAACAGGATTGATTATAGTCGTAGCAACATGCTGTTGTCACTGAAATTAACCTCTCTTCGCGAGAGACGTAACTTTTCTGATCTATGCGTACTGTTCAAAATCGTAAACGGATTAATAAATTCCAGTGAACTACTTGCTAGTATAAATTTCAACATACCATCTACAACGAGATCAAACTTACTTTTCCGAGAAACGTTTCATCGCACTAATTATGCCCGTAACAATGCGGTCTGTCGGATGATGAGAATAGGCAACTTGGTCTGTTCTTCGCCTAATTTTATTTTATTCGGAACATCGTACAATAGATTTAAGCGCCATTTAAAATACATTGACTTATCACAGTGTGTCTCATAATATCCTTGCGATCTTATTTATTTCTTTTGTATTTATTTTTATTTTTGTATTTTATGTAATATGTATGTTATTTTTTTTTTATAATAATTTTGTGTTTTACTGTTAATTTAATTATCATCATAATTGATTAATTGTAATTTATTTTTGTAAAATGGTTATTCCGTAAATAAATAAATAAATAAATAAATAAATAAATAAAATTGAGCATTTTCTAAAATGAATAAAAAATATTAAAAATTGTTTCAAAATCCTAAAATAATCCTAATAAAGTCTTGAAAAAGTTCTGTAAAATTATCCTGGTAAGAAAGTCCTGTAAAATTGTCCGGGCAAAAAGTCCTAAAAATAGTTCTGAAACAAATTGTCCTAAAAATAATCTTAAGAAAGTCCCGAAAATGGTTCCGAAAAAGGCCATGCAGGATGCTTGAGAAATAAAATCCTCAAAACAAGTCCTGCAAAAAATACTAAAGGTCTTGAAACAAGGCCTCACAAAAAGTCCTAAAAAAAGTCCCGAAAATAGTACTGGAAGAAGTCCCCAAAAAACAAGAAAAAAGTACTAAAAATGTGCTAAATTAGCCCTGTGAAAATATCTTGAAATAAATCCCGAAAAAAGCTCCAAAAAACATCTTGAAAAACGTTCTGAAAATTGTCCCGAAGAAAGAGTAAAAAATGAATCCTGAAAAATTTCCTTATAAAGAAAAAAGGTCTGTAAAATATCCTGAAAAATAGTGGCGAAAACAACAAAGTCTTGAAACATAAAAAATAAGTCCTCGAAAGAATTCTTAAAAAAAAACCTGAAAGAAAGAAAGTTTCGATCCTGAAAAGAATCTTGACGAAAAGATCCTAAATAAGTCCCGAAGAAAAAGGCCCAAAAACGAGTCCCAAAAAGTCCTGTAAAAGAGGTAAAAAAAATCTTGAAAAAGTCATGAAAAAATCTCGCCAAAAAAATTACCGTATGAAGTACTTAAAATAAGTTCTAAAGAAGGCCTGAAAAAAGTGCTGTAAACAGTCCTGAGAAAAAGATCTGAAAAATGTCCTGAGAAACTACCGGAAAAACCTCGAAGAATAAGTCAAAAATAAATCCGAAAAAAAAAAAAAAAATCCCGAAAAAGTCGTAAAAAAGAAGTAATGGAAAAAAGTCCATAAAAAAATTGTGAGAAATGTTCCTTGTTAAACATGAATTTTCTAATAGCGTTCAAAATTGAGCATTTTCTAAAATAAATAAAAAATATTAAAAATTGTTTCAAAATTATGAAATAAATTTATATAACTTCTTAATTATTATATTTTGAGAATATAATCGACTTCTTAAACTCCTACAATATTTTAATGTGTTATAACTGTTCCTTGTTAAACATGCATTTTTTAATTGCGTTCAAAATTCAGCATTTTCTAAAATGAATAAAAAATATTAAAAATTGTTTAAAAATCCTGAAATAATTCTATACAACTCCTTGATTATTATATTTTGAGAATATAATCAACTTCTTAAATTCCTACAATTTTTTAA
Source organism: Ocypus olens (assembly GCA_910593695.2). Lineage (NCBI taxonomy): Eukaryota > Metazoa > Arthropoda > Insecta > Coleoptera > Staphylinidae > Ocypus > Ocypus olens. The sequence goes on along the minus strand of OU343055.1, from coordinate 11,446,162 downwards.
TGGGTTATAACTATTCATGGTTAAACATGCATTTTTTAATTGCGTTCAAAATTGAGCATTTTCTAAAATAAATAAAAAATATTAAAAATTGTTTAAAAAAATTCTGTAAAACTTCATAATTATTATATTTTGAGAATTTATTCAACTTCTTCAATCCAATCATTTTTAAAGGGTTATAACCAGGGACGGCTCGTTATATAGAACAAAGGAGCCATGGCACTACCTGTAGTTTCAAGCTCAGCAAGAATTTTTAATTAATTCCTAAAACACTTTTTCGCCAGTTACTTTGGTCTAGGAAGATAAATCATTTCTTCTTTTTTCAAAAAAGGATGGGGGGGGGGTTGTATTGTATAAGTGGCTCTACCATCAACATGTTCCACGAGCCGCCACTGATTGAAGAAACTTCTAAAATTCGCTCACCATTTTACTAAACTCTTTTGATAACACTGCTATAAGTTCCGAATTGAGGAAATACAAAAAAATACGTTCAGCATTTTACTCACCTTCTCAAGCTCTCCTAATTGCACCGAAAAAAAAACAATTCGAGTCCCAATTGCTTTTCAGTTTTCCAACTATAAGTTTCGAACTATTGAAGAAATTTTGAAAATTCGCTTACTATTTTACTAAACTCTTTTGATAACACCGAATTTGAGTCTAAATTACTTTTCAGTTTCCGAGACATTAAAGAGATATCAAAATTGAGTTCACCTTGAAGTTCTTTCAATTACAGCTAAAAACGAATTCGAGTCGCGATAGCAATAGTAAGAAGTAATCATAAAATTATTATTGCGGGGGGGGGGGGCTAAAACCTTCCATGCATAGGGGCGTCGGAACCCCTAGAGCCGGAGTTGTTACTGTATTTCAATTAGAGAAACTTTGTTTCATTAATAACGTTCAGCACTTGCATACGAACACGAATAATTTGTCTAAAAAATAATAATAATAATAATTACAGTTTATTCCAACAGGATTTTAATTATTAGTTTTTATCTTACATTTAGTTTATTTTTGTTGTTATATTTAATATTGTATGTTATTTTGAGTTTTTCCCTGTAAATGGATCATAATTTTCTGTTGGGAAATAAATTAAATTAAATTGTTCTCATCTAAGAACATAGTTATAATTTCGAATATTTCTTATGGAAAAATGGATATTGGCAAGTAAAAATCAATTATAATGGCGATCAGAGAATTTATCACCTTTTCCGTTGGCGCGTTTAATACGTTAACTTCTAGTAACAATTTTTCAAAATTCTAAGTTTCCAGAATACGATACTTTGCTGTATTTTTCATCTGGAGAAACTTTGTATCATTAATAAATCAGCCATTTTACGATCTAGAACATTACGACTAGATCCAAAATATGTTTACATAAGAGGCATAAAAATATATCGTACACTATAAATAATAAAAGATAGAAAGATATCGTTACCGCATTTATAACGTTAATCAATTTTAATTAGTATTAGAACCGTAGTAAAAATTTACCAGATAAGATGCGAGGCACCAATTAAATGGCCTCTTAAAATTTTTAGACAAACGATTAAATCTAATTATTATTGCGAGCGTGGATATGAGTTAATTAATATTAACTAGTGAATAGTTAATTAACTAGTCTAATGGACTCTGAGCAGTAACAAAATTTAATCGAGTAAAGTATAATATGATAAAATAAATGTCTTTATTCAATTTAAATTAAAATCTAACAAAACGGCATTGGCAGATGATGTCAAAAAAATATTCTATTTATTCGACGGATTTTCCTTTTTACAGGTTTATAATACATAATGTTTTTTACTAATAAAATATTTCTTTTTGAAGTAATTTTGTAAAAGGAGATTTTCCGCAAATAAATCTGTTATTATTATTATAATAAAAATAAGCTAAATTGACAAAATAATATAAAATTTAGCGACACACACACAATTTTTTTTTCAGAAATTGTTGAAATGGCATCTAGGGACCCCAAAACGGATATTTCCGTAAAAAAAATTTTGAAAAAAAAATCACGATCGCAATACTTTCTCGTACTTCGTAATGGAGAAATTAAAAAATAATGCTAAAAAATAGTCCTGAAAAAGATTTCTAAAACTAGTGCTGATTAAAAAGTCTTAAAAAAATCTAATAAAAGTCCTGAACTAGAAAGTCTTAAAAATGATTTCTAAAAATAGTCCTGATTAATAAGTCCTAAAAAAATCTCTGAAAAAGAAAGTCCTGAATAAGATTTCTAAAAATAGTCCTAATTAAAAAGTCATAAAAAACCTAATAAAAGTCCTGAACAAGTCTTGAAAAAAGTCCCGATTAAAAAGTCCTGATAAAAGTGCTGAAAAAATAGTCCTGACAAAAGATGTCTTGAAAAACAGATCCTTCAAAAAGACCAGAAATAAAGTCCTGAAAAAAGAGCTCCGATACAAAAAGGTCCTGAGAAATTGTCCTGGAGAAACAGTTTTGGAAATAGTACTGTTAAAAAGTTGTGAAAAAAGTACTGCAAAAAGAGTCCTCAAAAATGAAGACTTATAATATAAAACACTAGAAATAAATGTCCTTAAAAAATCCGAAAAGTGCGAAAAAAAAAAGTCCCGAAGGAAAGTCCTGAAAAAACTCCTGAAGAAAGTCTTGAAAAAAGCCTCGAAAGAGAGTCCTGATAGAATATTCTGAAAAAATGTCCAGTAATAACAGTTTTGAGTTGTGAAAATAACATCGTAAAAAAATCCAAAAAAAAAACCTTTTTTTAATGATATTTATTAAAAAAGAACTGACAAAATTCTAAAGAAATTGTCCTGAAAAAGATTAATACTTTCAAAAATGTCCTAAAATATAGTACTGAAAAAAGTCCTGAACAAGAATTTCCTAAGAAAGTCTCTAAAAAGTCCCGTAAAAATACGAACAGTCCTGGAAATAAAGTCACGAGAAAGAGTATTGACAAAAGCCGTGAAAAAAAGTCATGAAAAATAGTTTTCACACAAAATACCAGAAACAAATGTCCCGAAAAAGAGTCCCAAAAAAGTCCTGAAGAAAGTTCAGACAAAGAATCCTGATGAAATATCACAAAAAAATGTCTTGTAAAAACAGTCTTGAAAAATTGCCCTGAAAATAACAAATTAAACAAAAAAATCTGCAAAAAAGCATTGTGAAAAGTCCTTAAATTGGTCCTTAAAAAGATCTGAAGAAATTGTCCTAAAAAAGAAATCCCAAAGAGTCTTGAAAAAAGGCCTAAAATAAATCCTTAGCAAAATTCTGAAATAAAAAGTTTTAAAAATAGTCTTGAAAACAAAAAGCTAAAAATATCTGAAAAAGTATTTAAAAAGGTCCAAAAAAGGTCATGAAAAGAAAAATTCTAAAAAATGTCATGAAGAAAATTTTGAAATTTTTTTTCTGAAAAAAAACCCAAAAATAGTAATAGTAATAGTAATAGTAATTTATTTCATGTTTTGACAGCCTAGTCTTACATACGTCCGAAATTTCAATTAATAATACATAAATATAATTCACATTAAGTTAAGTTAGGTCAATAAATAAAATACGTTTTTTATAATAAAATACATGGGACACTACTAACATTTTAAAAATAATGTCACTATTTGATTCAATCTGATATAATATATAACATGTTAGCCATCAAGTCATATTGCCAACATCGACATCATTCAGAAAACTTTTAAAATTGTAATATGATTTTTTAATCAGAAAAGTTTTTACAGATTTTATGAATTTGTTAAGCGGCAGATTTTAGACTTTAATTTAATTCTGAACAAACAGTTCTTAAGAAAGTCCCGAAAACGTCCGGAGAAAAAATTCCTAAATAAGAATCCTGTTAATAAAATTTTGAAAGGTAATCCTGAAAATAAAGGTCCTGAAAGAAAAAGTCCTGAAAAAGAATCCTCAAAGAAAAAAAGTCGTTTAAAAAGACCCAAAAAGGATAAAACTGACGTTTAAAACGTCAAAATTAGAAAAGATGAAAATGATCAATTTTACTTCAAATACTAATGGTCAGTTTACTCAAAAACTAAAGAGATTTCGATAAAAATGTATTCTTTATAAATTGTTCATTTTGGCATTCTCTACAATCATTATTCATCTAAATTTGATCTATTATTATCGTTTCATAATTATAACCCAAAAATGAATTTTTTTATTCTCGAAAACCAATAATTAAATCAAAAATACTTTCAAAGATATTCATCTCTTTGTTGCCTTCAATATTTATTTTAATGTTTTTGTGATATTTTTCATGTTTAAAACAAAATTGGAAAAAACAAAAAACGGTTAAGGTAAACATCCACTTTCGGTGTACAAAATTTTACCAAAAGCTTTTCAGTTCTTCGGATTATCAAATAAGACTTATGTTCACAGTTGCATATCATTTGCTCTATTGCTTTTTGAGATTCAGCGCGCACAGACACACAGACACACACACAGGACACAATTTTTTTTTTTTTTAGAGATTGTTGAAATGGCATCTAGCGACCCCAAAACGGATATTTTCGTAAAAAAATCTCGTACGAAAAAATATTTCCAATTTAAACATACTGTATTTAAAGATCCCACGTATTATTAATACCTGGTTAGTTTAATGACGTAATTTACGATCAATAAAATACAATATTTAATTAGACAAATATATTAATGCTGTGATCGGACGATACCACTTCATTAGCCGGGCTCAGGTCTTAACTGGTACAGAGCCACTCTCGTACCCGATTCCTTGACACGTAACATGATTAATATTGCAATTATATTTATATAATTTTAATGAGTAATTTATGCACGGGCATTAGCCTTAATTCCACTTGTTTATATATAAATTCTGATCGAATTCGATAACCGACAAAAAAAAATGTAATTATAAAAGCGCGTGGTTGCATTGTAATGTCTTTGGTGGTAAGTTATTGGCCTCATGAGGTCTGAATCTGAAACGGGGAGATAAGTGAGTTAACACGCCATTATTATAATTATGTTTCATGAGAAAAGTTCGTAACTCGAGGTTTTTGAATTATTTATTTTACGTACGTACATAAAGTTATGTAATTACTGCATTCCAAAATTCACATTGTAATGAGAATATTATGCTGGTGAAAATAAACGAAATCGACAATTTCTGGACGGAAATATTTCTTGATTTTAACCGATGATAAATATTTACCACTATTGTAATCAAGAAAATAGGACTGAAAAACGATTTTCAGATTTAATAAATTAAATCAAAAATTTAAAAAAAACATCGACGAGATACAGCGTGGATAAGAGATTTCGAATTTCTTGCCGACTTAACCGACCATTTACGGCTGTTCAACCCGTTCCAAAAATAAAGTGTTGTTGGCACTCGGCTCGTAGCTGATAGTGGCGAGATCAATAAAAATTATGTAATAATATTTTACACAGGGTTACATAAAGAATTAATGTTGGTTTCTAAAGAATTTTATGTTTTATAAGTACTTCTAATAATGTGTAATTTAGTATTCAAAAATGGGTATTATCAACATTTAAATAAACGCTGAAAATCTAAAATGTTTTACTATTGAGACACAAATTAATTCTTTAGTAGTAAAATCCATGAACCCAAATGAGTTTTACCTAAAAAATAAGGACGTCATTACGTTTATATTTTAGTTAGCGTAAAGTGACGCCATCTGTTATTTTTTGCGATTTTTAAGAAATTAGTTTATGCGGTTTATATTAAACAAGTAATAACTTATACGATAATTACGCCGATCCGGTTTTGTCCATAAAACATCCACAGAAGTAACGTACTAATTCCATTATCATAATTAAAACAAGCGTTTTGCTGCGAAGACGTCGAAGAAAAGTGTCACACTAATTATATTTAATTACACCTGGAAACGTCATAATTCCAGGGTCTTAATTCACGGACGCACATAAAACGGACACGTACGCAGCAAGACGAGAAATGAAAACAAGAAGACAAAGAGTAAGAGTAGTTTTGATATCGGTGTGGGATTGTTACGACTCGCCGTGGACTCTATCTTTACTACCGAAATTCTCGGAACGGATTTTTCGGATTTTTCGAAACAGGTACAAACGCTGGAACATCTGTTCTCTCGGGTAGATTTCACCTGACGATTTAATAAAATCGTCAGCGCTTTTTAAGGCGTCGTTTAACCTTTTTATTATTTTTAATTAAGCCTTTACTTTACACCTCGGCGCAATTAGTTTCGTAATAAACGGGCCGAGGATCGAGGTAAAAATGGTGATACGGGCCAGACATATCTCCGGGCATTCCTTACAAATTGGAATTTACTGGACCTTCGAGCCGGATAAGTACGACATTTCTGTTTTGATATTGAGGTTCATTTCGTTTATACACTCATGTACGTTTACTTGTTAAGACATTATTTGCAACATAAGAAAAATTGATAATGATTAAGAATGTTATCTATTTTCTTGGTGTAACTAAAAGTATATACACAGCTAATTATTATCCTTTCATGGGTCCACCGATTGCACAACAGCCATTGAATAAATAAATTAGTGTGCTAGTAGCGAGTAAACTAGATTAATGTAATACAAGCCTTAAGACGGTTTTGTATCGAAAAAAACCTGGAATAAAAGTCCTGTTGGAAAAATCCTGAAACAAAAGTCGGAAGAAAAATCCTGAACAAACAATATCTAGATAAAAGTCCTAAAAGAGTTCTAAAAAAGTCTTCTAAAATTGTCCTGGGAAAAAAATCGTAAAAAAGTCCCGAGACAAATTGTTCTAAAAATAATCCTAATAAAGTCCTGAAACGAAAGTCCGAAGAAAAGTCATTATCCGAGATAAAAGTCCCAAAAAAGTTCTTTTAAATTGTCCTGGTAAGAAAGTCCTAAAAAGTCCTGTAAAATTTCCCGGGAAAAACGTCCTAAGAAGTCCTGTAAAATTGCCCGGGAAAAACGTCCTAAAAAGTCCTGTAAAATTTCCCGGGAAAAAACGTCCTAAGAAGTCCTGAAACAAATTCTCTTAAAAATAATCCTAGGAAAGTCCCGAAAAAAGTCCAAAATAAAAGGCCAGAAACAAAGGTCGGGAGGGAAGTCCTGAAAAGACAGTACCGAGATATAAGTCCAAAAAAAGTTCTGAAGAAAGTCTTGTAAAATTGTTCTGAGAAAAAAGTCCTGAGACAAATTGTCCTAAAATAATCCTAATAAAGTCTTGAAAAAGTTCTGTAAAATTATCCTGGTAAGAAAGTTCTGTAAAATTGTCCGGGGAAAAAAGTCCTAAAAAAGTGCTGTAACAAATTGTATAAAAATAATCTTAAGAAAGTCCCGAAAATGGTTCCGAAAAAGGCCATAAAGGATGCTTGAGAAATAAAATCCTGAAAACAAGTCCTGCAAAAAATACTGAAAAAAGGTTTTGAAACAAGGCCCCACAAAAAGTCCTGAAAAAAGTCCCGAAAATAGTACTGGAAAAAGTCCAGAAAATAGTACTGGAAAAAGTCCCAAAAAACAAGAAAAAAGTACTAAAAATGTGCTAAAAATAGCCCTGTGAAAATATCTTGAAAAAAGTCCTGAAAAAAGCTCAAAAAAACATCTAGAAAAAAGTTCTGAAAGTTGTCCCGAAAAAAAGTAAAAAATGAATCCTGAAAAAGTACTTTATAAAGAAAAAAGGTCTGTAAAATATCTTGAAAAAATAGTGGCGAAAACAAAGTCTAGAAAAATAAAAATCCGGAGAGAATCCGAAAAAAAGTCCAAGAAAGGATTCTTAAAAAAACCCTGAAAGAAAGTTTTGATAAAAATCCTGAAAAGAATCTTGACAAAAAGATCCTAAGAAAGTCCCAAAAAACAAATCAAGTAAAAGAAGTAAAAAAAATCTTGAAAAAGTCACAAAAAATCCTGAAAAAAATACCTTTTAAAGAAGGCCTGAAAAAAGTGCTACAAATAGGTCTGAGAAAAAGATCTGAAAAGTGTCCTGAGAAACTGCCGGAAAAGTCTCGAAGAATAAGTCAAAAATAAATACTAAAAAAAAATTTAAAAAAAAATCCCAAGAAAAAGACCCGAAAAAGTCGAGAAAAGAAGTAATGGAAAAAGTTCATTAAAAAATTGTGAAAAATGTTCCGAAAAAGTCCAAAATCCTGAATAAAAATTACGAAAAACCATCCAAAGCCCTGTAAAATCATTCTTAAAAAAATCCTAAAAAAGACCCGAATTAAGTTCTAAAAAAGTCATTAAAAAAATGAAAAGTCCCGAAAAACGAATTTTCTAAGGTCCCGAAAACAGTTTTAAAAAACCTGAGAGAAAATTATTTTCAAGACCTAAGAAACTCGAGGAAAAGTCCCGAGAAGAAGTCCTTAAAAAAGTCCAGAAAGAAACCCCGGGAAAAGTCATGATAAAAATCACGATACAAAGTCCTGAAAAGAAGTCTCGAAAAAAGTCACAAGTTCTGGAAACAAGCCCTGAAAAATCCGTCGTGAAAAGAAGTAATGGAAACAAGTTCTTAAAAAAATTATTAAAAAAGTTCTTAAAAGTAGGCCTCAAATATCCTGATAAATAGTCTTGAAAAACAACTTGAAAAATCCTAAAAAAAATTACGAAAAACAGTCCAAAGCCCTGAAAAAACAATCCTGAATAAAGTCCCGAATAAAAGTCCTCAAAAAAGTTTTGAAAAAAATCTCGAAATAAATCCCGAGAGAAAGAAAAATTGGTTTTGAAAGAAGTCCCGAAAAAAGTTAAAACAATCCTGAAATAAACGTCTTTTTAAGACCCGAAAAAAAGTCCTGAAAAAGTCCTAGAAATCCCGAAATAAATTCCAAAAAAAGTCACGGAAAGAATCGCGATACAAAGTCCTGAAAATAAGTCTGAAAACTATCTTAAAAAAGTCCTGAAAAACAAGTTTTTGAAAATAGTCCTAACAAAATCCTAAAAGAGTCTTAAAAAACCGTCGTGAAAAAAATAATTAAAAGTTTTTAAAATTCCTTAGAAGAAATCCTTGAAAAAATGTGAAAAAGTCCTTAAAAGTAGTTCTAAAAAATCCTGAATAAAAGCCTTGAAAAACATCTTAAAAAATCCTGAATAAAAGCCTTGAAAAACATCTTAAAAAATCCTGAAAGAAAGCCTTGAAAAACATCTTGAAAATCCTAAAAAAAATACGAAAAATAGTCCAAAGCCCTGGAAAAACTTTCCTAAAAAAGTCCTGAAAAATATCTTAAAAAAGTCTAAAAAATATCTAAAAAGTCCTGAAAAACAAGTTTTTGGAAATAATCCTAACAAAATCGTAAAAACTGTCGTGAAAAAAATAATTAAAGTTTTTAAAATTCCTTAAAAGTAATCTTTAAAAAATTGTGAAAAAGTCCTTAAAAGTAGTCCTAAAAAATCCTGAATAAAAGCCTTGAAAAACATCTTAAAAAACCCTGAGAAAAAGCCTTGAAAAATACCTTAAAAAACCTGAAAAAAAGCCTTGAAAAACATCTTGAAAAATCCAAAAAAAAAATACGAAAAATAGTCCAAAGCTCTGGAAAAACTTTCCTAAAAAAGTCTTCAAACAAATCCCGAAAAACAGGTCCAGAAAAATTAGTATTGAAAGAAGTCCAGGAAAAAGTAAATAAATCTCTAAAAAAATAATCGTATAATCGCCTTGAAAAAAGTCTCGAAAAACGTTGGAAAATTCCAAAATAAGTCCAGAAAAAAGGTCCTAAAAAGGTCCCAAAAGAAATAACAAAAAATCATGGAAAAAAAATCAAGATACAAAGTCCTGAAGATAAGTATCTAAAAAAGTCCTAAAATATATCCTAAAAAGTCCTGAAAAACAAGTTCTGGAAATAATTCCTGAAACACTCCCAAAGAGCCGTAAAAAATTCGTCGTCAAAAGAAGTGCTTTAAAAAAAGTCCTTAAAAAAATTGTGAAGTAGTCATGAAAGACCCGAAAAAAGTTTTAAAAAAATCCGTTAAAATGGTCCTAAAAATATCCCGAAAGAAATCCCGAGGAAGAGTCATGGAAAAAACTCACGATACAGAGTCCTGAAAAAAGAATCATGAAAGAAGTCCCGGAAGTGTTTTAAAAAAGTCCTTAAAACAAATTATGAAGTAGTCTTGAAAAGTGAAAAAAATACGATAAAATAGTCCTAAAAATATCCCGAAAGAAATCCCGAGGAAGAGTCATGGAAAAAAACTCACAATACAAAGTCCTGAAAAAAGAATCGTGAAAGAAGTACCAGAAATTTTTTCGAAAATTTTTCTTTCAAAAAGTGCTGAAAAAGACTCGAAAGAAATTTAGTACGGTGTTTTTAGAGAATAAAGTGTGTCAACAAGTGGAATTTTAATAAAAAATCCATTTCCTGTTTAACCGGAAATTGGCCTCACTTTGCTATTTCAAATGAAACATCCTGTATATTTATCTCTAAATTCTGAGTATACAGGGTTTTAAAGGGCAAGTGATCATTGTCTTGCAGTCCGTTCAACAACGGCAATTCGTAATTTACAAGGTTAAATTATAAACTATTGTATAATTATAAGATCTTAATATTTCTTATATTTATAACGTGAATTGTGTGCTAGTAATTATAGATTCGGATAAATGCTTTACTGGTTTCCAAAAGTGAAAAAAACATAACGCAAAAATATAAATACATACATTCTTTAGTGTATCTATAGCTGTTAATATAATAATAATAATAATAATAAATCTTTATTCCATTGACTATATACATAATATACAAAAATGATACAGTATTGGATGCGTCATGTGAGAAAAGTATATATAATTTATATAATTTACAATAAATTTAATACAATTTACATAATTACTTCATTTAAACTATAAAATAAATTGGACAGTAAATATCTTTTTAGCATTTTCTTAAAAATACTTAACGATAATATTATGCGATTCATAATAATCGAGGACGTTTTCAACTAAAACTAAATAAACTAGAACGTCCAAGATTATTATAAATCGCAAATATTTGAGTTATGTTCAAAGATTTATCGTATCATCGACGGTACCGATGCTATGTAAATTAAATAAATAAATCATGGCTGACGTAAAAAAATAATTACCCCAAAATTTACATGTTCTTATTAACGTTTGTTGATTCGTAACTAAGGGCCAGTGATGATATACAGGGTATATTTGAAATAAAGAACAGGCTCGTAACCAGAAAGAGATTATATTATTTTTAAACAATATTCGCAATTATTTTGTTTACAGCTGTAACAAAAAGACCGCAATTAATTATTTAAGTTAATGAGTGAAAATACGCAACATGTTTGGGGGCAGTGGTAATGTGACCTAATTTTTAAACGGCATCAGCTTTAGATATCGAATTACAACAAGCGCGTAGGAAATATCTGAGTGGTCTTTAAGCGTCAATGAACTTGAGGACTGTTTATCTTTTACAAAAAAAAAAAAACGTTGCGATAACACTTCAAATTTCGGAGGCAAGAAATCGTATCTCGCGTTTTAAATAAACAAACACACATTCCATGCAGACCTAATTAAATGAGAAAAGCATCGGTTCTCAAAATGTTTAAAAAACCTCGAAAAATTAGGAAAATTCAAAAAAAACATTTTCGAATAAATTTTGATGGAAATGGGTTCACAAATATTTTGTGTATGTGCCCTTAAATGCCTGTTCGTTATTTCAAATACATCTTGTATATGAAACAATAGTTTGTTGATTCGTAACTAAAATGTATTATGAAATAATGGTACTATTATGATCCTAATAATTATCAATAAATGTTTAGCACAAAATGAATATACGATAAAGGATGTAAACGGTGTGAATTCAGGGAATTGTCAGGTTTTGAGCCGCCCCTGCTATTTTTTCATTACTGGCGTAGTTTACACACATTAATTTAAAACAAATTTTAATAGGGGTGTACATAAAATGTTATGATGTATATAATTCTAGTTTGGATTAAATATACACTTACAGTAATTAGTTAAATAATGAACATCACAAACGAAGTCATGCTTACATGTACTCTTCAAGGATAATTAAAGCTATTTACATGCAAAATTATTATGCGGACTCATGCTTGAGATAATCACGTATATTTAAATTAAATTAACGCTGTAATGCAATATTAGGGTGTGATAAATCATTCGATTTGAATAAAGAAATGCGTTCAATAAATTATGAAAAGTACACACGGAATTAATCCGACCAATTTATTACGAGGACCCTCCGTTTTATAAATAACAAAGCCCCCGACATGGAATCGAAAGCACCCTTCCGATAATTTTATTATATAGCTGGTAAAATGATCTGTTACAAAATCACCCTATAATATTAAGCGAGCAATCCGCATTTACCCTCTTTAATAGACTGTGTGCGACTCGTCCCGGATCCTGCGCCTTCGGTGCTGATTTAACCCTGTAGGATCACATTCTAGTTCACCCGTAAATGCGTCGTTACGAACCCCTTTGTTAAACTATCCCGAGCTTGCGGATAGAATGTGATGTTCGCGGGGCGTTTGTTGGTGATCGAGGGTACATTCTGATGTTCGGTGGAGGGTCGATGTTTACTGGTGATTTCCCCCGGAGGAAATAAGATCCGGTAGCCATTTTCTAGCGGGTTGCTATTATTTAAGTAATTGTTCTAGACTATTAGCTCGGTGGTAATCCGTTTAGTGTAATTTAGTTCGGGAGACTTTATTAGCTTCCATTTATCCACGAATTTATCTGCCGACAAATTGGACGGGCGCAGCGCCCCTATTTCGGCGAGGTTTATTAATTAAAATTGCAGATATGATCTTCGGAGAGGTCGAAATACAAATGAACAGGTTTCTCTTGTTCTCGCGGATGGTGGACAGAGGACATCGAGAAAGAGCACTCGACATGGAGATGCTGGTTTTGTTTGTCGGCGATTTGTAAACTTTTAATTAATTTGATTTGTATAGGAGAGATCGCCCGCGCCAGGATAAATTGTCCTGCCTCGTTACTGCCGACACATCGCCGTTCTTCTTCTTCTTCTTCTTCTCCTCCGCCTCCTTCTCTCTGCGCCCTTATCGACGTTACGGATAGATTTAAATTTAAAATGTCAGATACATCCATTACCACAAACGCCATGTCACCCTGATCAACGGACCAGATACGGTTATTGAGTTAATTAGACCTTTGCTGTTCATTTATTACTAAAGTTAATTGACTAAATTAATACATTCACGGAGTAGACGTTGGATACTACTTAAAACTCTAGATTTAGGTAGTAACGCCCGCTGGAATCAAATCACTTCCTATAGTTTCTATTTTTAATTGAATGCTAAATGTTCAGTTAATAATAGGGTCATTCCATGCCATTTCAACAAAAGGTTGTGCTGCACCATTTTTATTTGTTTTTATATTTTGTACATATATTTATACATGTATCTAGAGTTCAAAACTAATTTTAGAAAAAACATAATTCTTGCCGTGTGGCTGATATGCCCCCAGATGGATCTTGAAACATGTACATTTTTGTGATTACAAGCATTTGCGCAAAGTGGTATAACTTTTTTTCCAGTTGAGCAAATTTAAAAAATTAAAAATCTCTTAACTTATATTAAAGTGGTGAATATTTTTGTTTAATTTTATTTCATCATTTGATATGTTTTTTCAAATTTAATGGCCGTCAAAGTTTACCATCAAGATTTACATTTTTTTCATTTTTCGACCCTGTTTTCGACTGGGAAGGGGGCAATAGACTCAAACCAAATTTAGTTTGCAAGTACAACAGTAACAATAGATTTTACCTGATGCAAGAAATTTGAAGTGTTTTAAACCCTTCCAAATGTTTTTCACTGGAGAAAATTGGCGTTTTCAACAAAATTTGTATTTTTCTAAAGCTGTATCTCCAGTGGGGTACATAGTACAAATTTGAAATTTGTACTATCAATGCTTCTATTCGGTAGCAACACCATTACAAAATTTGGTAACTTTGTTTTGCGTAGTAACAAAAATATTGAAGCTCAAATTTGTAATATTTTTTATGAAATCGTATTTAAAATCGAGTTTTAAATATTAGAAGTCGGCACTAAAATGAAATTCGTTAGTACTAGCAGTGATTATTATACACTTGTAAATATTATAATCACAGGTACTAGGCATTAAAATACCCACCAAGGGTGATTGGCGACTCATTAACTCAAGTCAGAGTCCTGGTGATGAAATTTTAAAAAAGGTACCGTGGATTCTGAATAGAAAGTTATTATTCAAAATGATTAAAGAATAAAATCGAATAAAGCCGTAAAAATCATTAGAAAATTACCTTAAATTTGCGGCTGTTGGGAGTCAATCTGTTGATTACGTTCTAGAATTTATGTGTTAATCCCTTTATTACAATTGCGTTAATTCTTTTATTACGTTTGGATTTAATTTAAACTAAAATAATTATAAAAGGGCACTTGAGTGCTGAGGTAAATACATTTTTTATGCAGTCGAAAATACTCTATTTTCAGATTCGAAATTGTAATTACTTACATTTTTCTTCTAAAGATGTTCTGGCGTCTCAGTGGTAGAACTTGCGAATGTAATTAAAGGTTATTTTAATATTTATTTAACGCAAGATGAGTAAATTGTAAAAATTGGATTTGCATCGCGTGCATTGTTTATAAGAAATTCTAGAACGTAATCAGCAGTTTGACTCCCAACAACCACAAATTCAAGGTAATTGTCTAATGATTTTTACGGCTTTATTCAATTTTATTCTTTAATAATTTTGAGTAATAATACGTTACCATTCAGGATCCACGGTACCTTTTTATAAATTCCATCACAAAGACTATAACTTGCATTCATGAGGCGCCAATCACCTCGTTGTACGGAAACCCTTCGTAAGTACTTTAATGCCTAGTCCAGTGATTATAATATTTACAAGTGTATAATAATCACTTTTAGTACTAGTGAGTTCCATTTTAGTGCCGACTTCTAATATTTAAAATTTGATTTTAAACCCGATTGCATAAAAATTATTACAAATTTGAACTCAGTTATTTTTGTTACTACGCAAAACAAAGTTACCAAATTTTGTTATGGTATTGCTACCGAATAGAAGCATATATGGTACAAATTTCAGATTTGTACTGTGAACCCCACTGGAGATAAAGGTTTATAAAAATACGAATTTTGTTGAAAATGCCAATTTTCTTCAGTGAAAAACATTTCGAAGGGTTTAAAACACTTCAGATTTTTTGCCTTAGGTAAAATTTATTGTTACTGTTGTACTTGCAAACTAAATTTGGTTTGAGTGTATTGCCCCCTTCCCAGTCGAAAACAGGGTCGAAAAATGAAAAAAATGCAAATCTCAATGGTAAACTTTGACGGCCATTAAATTTGAAAAAACATATCAAATGATGAAAGAAAATTAAACGAAAATATTCACCACTTTAATAACTTAACTTTAAGTTAAGAGATTTTTAATTTTTTAAATTTGCTCATTTGGAAAAAAAGTTATACCACTTTGCGCAAATGCTTGTAATCACAAAAATGTACATGTTTCAAGATCCATCTGGGGGCATATCAGCCACACGGCAAGAATGATTCTTTTTTCTAAAATTACTTTTGAACTCTAGAAACATGTATAAATATCTGTGCCAATTATTAAAATAAATAAAATTGGTGCAGCACAACCTTTTGTTGAAATAGCATGGAATGACCCAATAACAAAACTATTGGTCAGGTTGAAATTGAAGGAAATTTACATTTAGAAAATTGGAAATGTGGCTGCAACAAGACGGCAGTCCCGCGCATTTCTGCTTAGATATTAGAAATATTGGTTAGCGTTACAAGATGTTGTAGTAGGCTCTAATAATATACACACTGTGCAAAACAATGGTACAAGTGATTTTATACTCAATAGTAAATAATATTTTTAAATAATTAATATAACAGCGAAAAGCCCAATTTTTATAGATAAGATGAAGTACTTTTGCTTTAAATAACAATTACTTAAACTTGTGCCTGGGCACCTTCTTGACTACAAATTAATGCAAATTCTATCCTTTCAAAATCGTACTGCACGCAGTCTTCCATAACTGATAGAAGTGACAGCTAACGTGAGATTTATTCGAAAACAAAAACAAATAACAAATCATGGCCCACTAATTTTGATACCTACAAACAGTGGCGGCTTGTGGAATATGTTGATGGTAGAGCCACTTCCTCGATACCCCCCCCCCCATCCCCTCATTTTTTGAAGAAACAAAGAACGATTTATCTTCCTAGACCAAAGTAAGTGTTTTAAGAATGAATTGAAAATTCTTGCTGAGCTTGAAACTACAGGTAGTGCGCCATTGTTGTATTGCTGAAAATGGCAATCAGTTTGAACATTTGTTGTGAAACTAATAAATTTGTGTTTATTGTTAGGTAAAGATAGGTATCTTTATTTCTACTTTGTTAATTGTTATGAGAAGCAAAATATTGTTCATAATTTTATTACTTTTTTTTGACAAATAAAAATATTCTTTTGTGGGGAAAATAGCAAAATTTTATAAGAGACAAAAAATACGTAAAATTGAATGATCTTGCAGAAAAGAAGTATTCCTTATGATTTGACCTGTTGAATAAAAATATTTAGGTACCTTAAGAAGTCGATGGTCCTAGTTTGACCACTTACTTTAAACGTAGGATAAAGAAACATATCGCAAAAAGTGCATGGTATCAATTAAATGTGGCAAATTAGGTTTTCTTACCTAATTCCAAAATAAAAATATTTGAAAAATAACGAAAAAAAAATATCTTTGAGGCCTCGTAGATGGCTTAGGAACCACTTTTGGATAGAGATAAGTTTAGTTAAATCGTCTTATTTTGTTTCAGAGAATATGTGGTAGAGCGTTGTACAGACCATTCGGGGACACCCTGTATATAACGAGCCGCCTCTGACTGCGATCACTTTCTATTTAAAACACATTGTATAAACTAATCAATAATAAAGCTCCTGCATTGCTTACAATTGGCTCACATCAATTGTTTTTTTCTTCTGTTTTTTAGAGGATAATTCTTGAATGGATGACTAGATTTCAAAAAAATTTCAGGTTTGGTGTGGATGAGATACAGAAATTAAATTAGCCCTTCAGTTGTTTTTCCATTGTTTGTTTTCCTCGGATAACCTTTGAACCAGCGGCGGCTCGTGGATGATCAGCGAGTAGGCTACGGAAGAAAATTTGACCAAAACAGCAACGAAATATTTTCTTCCTCTATACGAATGAGTAAGTGCAGCGATATCTCTGCAGTAGCCTCCTCTATAAAGATTCACGAGCCGCCGCTGCTTTGAACATATGATGAATGAAGTCTAGTATTGCACTTTGTCAAAAAAAATTTTGCTTGTCTCAGTTTCTGTAAGTCTCACAAATAATTTTTATAACCAAATAGTGTTCAGAATGGGATTCTAGACTTGAAAAAATACAAAAATAAATTTTTGAAGAAAAATTAAATTTAATCGTTTTTCGGCGTTTCCAGCAGTTGTACGAACGATTTACGTCAAAAGAAATTTTGCTTGTCTCAGTTACTGTAAGTCTCACAAATAATTTTTATAAACAAATAGTGTTCAGAATGGGATTCTAGACTTGAAAAAATACAAAAATAAATTTTTGAAGAAAATATAAATTTAATCGTTTTCAGTTTCTGTTGGTCTCACAAATAATTTTTATAAACAAATAGTGTTTAGAATGTGATTCTAGACTTGAAAAAATACAAAAATAACTTTTTGAAGAAAAATTAAATTTAATCGTTTTTCGGCGTTTCCAGCAGTTGTACGAACGATTTACATCAAAAGAAATTTTGCTTGTCTCAGTTTCTGTAAGTCTCACAAATCATTTTTATAACCAAATAGAGTTCAGAATGGGATTCTAGACTTGAAAAAATACAAAAATAAATTTTTGAAGAAAATATAAATTTAATCGTTTTCAGTTTCTGTTAGTCTCACAAATAATTTTTATAAACAAATAGTGTTTAGAATGTGATTCTAGACTTGAAAAAATACAAAAATAAATTTTTGAAGAAAAATTAAATTTAATCGTTTTTCGGCGTTTCCAGCAGTTGTACGAACGATTTACGTCAAAAGAAATTTTGCTTGTCTCAGTTTCTGTAAGTCTTACAAATAATTGTTATAACCAAATAGTGTTTAGAATGTGATTCTAGACTTAAAAAAACACAAAAATAAATTTTTGAAGAAAAATTTAATTTAATCGTTTTTCGGCGTTTCCAGCAGTTGTACGATCGATTTACGTCAAAAGAAATTTTGCTTGTCTCAGTTTCTGTAAGTCTTACAAATAATTTTTATAACCAAATAGTGTTCAAATTTGGATTCTAGACTTGAAAAAATACAAAAATAAATTTTTGAAGAAAAATTAAATTTAATCGTTTTCAGTTTCTGTTGGTCTCACAAATAATTTTTATAAACAAATAGTGTTTAGAATGTGATTCTAGACTTGTAAAAATACAAAAATAAATTTTTGAAGAAAAATTAAATTTAATCGTTTTTCGGCGTTTCCAGCAGATCGATTTACGTCAAAAGAAATTTTGCTTGTCTCAGTTTCTGTAAGTCTTACAAATAATTACTACAAATATTTTAAAAGTAAATAATTCCTTAACATAAATCCCGGAGATTATATTTTTCAGATAAATATCAAAGTGAATTAATTTTATCTGAAAATAAACCTTATTTTTAAATTAAAACCCACGAAAACAAAAAATATAAAATTAAATTAAATAAATAACCTGAAATGAATACAAAACCTTTAAAAATACAGTTCAAAAAATTCAAAAATGTGGGTGGCAACATCTAAAATAAAGGACAAAAATAAAAAAAATTGACCCCCAAAAAAATCAAAAATTTCCGTGTAAAAATAAATAATTCAGGTTAAAAAAATCTAAAATGAAGAACAAAAAATCAAAAATTTTGACCAAAACTGAAAATCGAAAATATCGAAAATTTCAACAAACCAATCAAAAATGTAGGCCAAAATAAAGATTTATTGATTTATATGCGAAATTTTTTTCCCGGTATTTTCGAGTTTTGTTTGTTGAAATTTTCGATTTTTTTGTCTGCATTTTTCATCTTTAGACCCGAGTTTTCGATACTTTGCCTAAATTTAGGATAAAAAGTCAAAAACTCAGGTCCAAAAATAAAAAATGCAGACCCAGAAATCCAAAATTTCAACAAACAAATCGAATATTTTGGCCAAATAATCAAAAATTTTGAACAAACCTAAAAAATCGGCAAAAAAATAAAAAAATTACCCGATCTAAAAATAAAAATGCAGACCGAAAAATTGAAAATACAAGTATGAGAAACATAATTTGCCACTTTCAGCCACCAAAAATAAGGGTCTGGCCAGCAGTTCGAAAATATAAGCCAAAAAAATTTAAAAAAAAACGAAATGAAATCAATAATCCAAGTTAAAAAATCTAAAATACAGGATAATAATAATAATAAAATAATAATAAAATTTTAGTTATTCATTTGGCCATATATAATAGATTGAATAAGTCTTTAATAAAAAACAATACAACAAAACAAAAAAAGAAATAAAAGAATACAATTCACTGCAGGGAATTGTTTTATATCATGTGAGCCACAAAATTCCGTTTCAGAGCTAGCTGTGAGAGAAATGAGGTGTGTCGCATATTATTACGTCATGAGACAAGATTAGTTCAATTGAATTAGATTTAAAAAAATTTAATCAATCTCAGACATGACTGCTGATAAAAAATAGACCAAAAATCTAAAATATACGATAAAAAATTTGGACCAAAAATCTAAAATTTGGCTTAAAAATAAAAACGGTGGACCAACAAAAGAAAAATTTTAACAGACAAATAAAAGAAAATCAATAAAAATGTAGGGCAAAAGATACAAAAAATTAAAATCTACAATGTTGACCAAAAAATTGAAAACATCGAAACTCGGGCCTAAAGATAATAAATGTAGACTAAACGAAAAATCAAAAATGCGGACCAAAAAATCGAAAATTTTAGCAATAAAATCGAAAATTTAGATGAAAAGATTTAAAAAATAATAATAATAAAAACCTGTCATGTTGGTCAGAAAGTCGAAAATTTAAACAGTACATGAAAACTCGGGCCCAAAGATAATAAATGCAGACTAAAAAATCGAAAATTTTAACAAACAAAACTCGAAAATACTGGAAAAAATAAAAAAAAATCTCGCACATAAATCAAATATTCATGTTATAGATATTAGAACCAAAATCAATTCAAAAATTTGGAACTAGAATTAAAAATGCGGACCAAAATTTTAAAAATTAATTCGAAAATTTAGGTCAAAATAAAGAATAGTTAGGGAAAAAGATCAAAAAATTAAAAATACAGCTCAAAAATCTAAAAATTAAAAATTCGGCGGGAAAAATAAAAAATGCGGACCAAAACGTCGAAAATTGTAACAATTAAATCAAAATAAAGAATATTTAGGCCAAATGATCAAAAATTTATATTCAAAAAATCGAAAAGACGGGCTTAATAATAAAATTAGAAATAGACTGTAGTACTTCCTGATACCTATTTTTATTTTATTAACTGTACTAGTTTCGACTCATTTGTGTAGTCATCTTCAGCAGTAAAACGTCAATTTATAAAAACTTATTTGTGGATATATGTATTTATTATATATTATACAATATAATACAACAATATGTATCATACTTGTAAGATTTGGTTGTGTAAATAATGAATACTTTTAACAATTACAGACTTAACCCCAAAAATAAAACCGCATGCACATATATCCACAAAATAAGTTTTTATAAATTGACGTTTTACTGCTGAAGATAAATAAATAAAAATAGATATCAGGAAGTACTACAGTCTATTTCTAATAATAAATCACCTGATAAACATGGATTACCTACTACAAACATTAATAATAAAAAATGCAGAATAAGAGTAAGAAAATTGCATATTAATCGCTAAAAATCGCTATATTGCCATTTTTTTTAATTGCAAAACATTTTGGATTTTGAAAACTATAGGTAGTGCCATGGCTCCGTGTTTCTGTATAACGAGCCGCCCCTGCCTACAAATGCGACGAATTCTCGAATTTGCAGAGCCTTCAATAATGTGAAATAACCTCGATAAAAAAAAAACTTGTCAAAAATGCAATTAATAATTTTTACAATCTACAAAGAGTAAACATTTTGTTTTTCAAAGCAATATTGAATGCATTAATTATTATTGAAAATATGAATATTTCTAATTTGTACAGTTTTTTTGGCCCACTGTGTTTATCACGGCAATGCAGCGTTAGGGTAAAAAATCATATCTCAAAAAGTTTTAAAGTGTCCATACTTTTTAAAAAAGAAAAATTCTCAGCAAGGATCAGGGTACAACATATATTATTTTTAAGAAAATTAAAATATGAGTAATTAATTATTTTTTAAGATATATTTTATTTATTAAAAAAAAATATTCTAAATAAAGGTTTTTTGTTTTGGAAAAAAAAATATTGCAAACTTTACACATTTAAGCATAAAACAGTATAGAATAATTTTCTTCATATCCGTAACGGTTTACGATATTTTTGAGTTCAAAATAAAAGTGTACTAAAAATTTATATAGTTATAACTTTTGACACAAAAATTTTCTGAACCTCTAGTAAAAACCAAAAGCCATGTCTTGATAGACTTTATAATATATGAGAAATTCGCTAAAATCGCTGATGTACCCCCAAAAAGTGTGCATTTATTTATGGAATGGCCGAGCTACATTTTTCAAAATTGCACAACCCAAAGTTCACTCTAAATCAAATACATGACAATGCTGGTAATTTATGTACGCTTGTACCCTTTAAGCCTATTTAGTGAACATTAAAATTCGAAATAAACCGAAACGTGTATCCGTTCAAAAATCGCCCGAGAATTTCAATGCTGTAATTATATTCATTATATAATGGACATCGTAAATATCACGTTTATATTGAAATGCTATTAAGTGCTCATGATCTTGTTAAGATTCATCATACCAAATTTACCTTTTTCAATAACAAAGGAAATATTGTCACTTCGGATCTTTCACGGGCCCGTCTGGAATTTTAATGTTAATGTTAGTTATATTAATAATCAGATGCTGTCTGTTATTTATTTTCACAAATAAATCTTAAGCGAATTTACTTACTGAATGTATAAGACAAAGGAAAGACGGGCTTGTAGGTCGATAGCCTCCGTATCATGAAAATGTTTAGGATGGTATTGTAATTATTACGTATTTTAAGTTACAATTAGGAATAGAACAATTTTAAATATTACCCAATATAACAAATATTTATTTAAGTCAAGTTTTTCGTAAGCCGGGATTATCCTCTCGGCCACGTAAACGTTCTTTATTTTATCCTATACTGTTATCATGTCAATAACTCCTTAGCAACGAGTAACGTTAAGGTACCTTTAACAACACTAGTGTTGTTATATTATCCTAACGCAACTCGTTGCTATGGAGGAATTGATAAACAAACATGACTTCGCATTTTGACGGTTTTCATTACACATTTTTCAAATTAAAAGAAATAGAAATAGGATAAAATAAACCGTGTTACGACACACGTAATGTTATTTGCTTTTACACCTTCATAACATTACTTGTATCGTAAATTACTATTATGCGCCATTGTCAGTCATTGTCAGTCACTGAATACATTTGTAAATTGGTATTGTTTTAATCATAAAAGCAGCATTTAAGGTAAAAATACATTGAATTAGAAAATAATTTGTTAATACACATTGTGAAAGAGTAAATATTAATTAAAATATTTGTAATGTAATCGCAGAATCTAACCTTAAATTATGCATTGTGTTTAAAATTTTAAAGATCGTTTACACAGCCAAAAATATAATACCAGTGTTATGTCAAGTTATATTTATTACCATCTTTATGAAATCCACTGAATGATTTTCTGGTTGAAAGTGAATAATAAGCTCTTTTTTGTTCAAGCAACAAATTTCAGTAAATTATTTAGCAATAAATTATATTAATAAATAAAGATTACTTACTTAGTGCTAGTTATTTCTAAAAAAAAATTGCCCAAATGCATCCTCTGTTTTGATATCGGCCCTGCTCAAGATCAAATGATAAACGAGACATGGAAATTTATGTATGCACATGACTTATAATTAGCATATTAATTAATTAATATCAAAGTCAACGTAAATGTAAATTGGAAGTAATGCATGTCATTGGAAAATAACGTAATCATAGGTTTTTAAATTTACTTAATAAGCAAATAATAATTATAAATGATGTTTAGACTGCCTTTTAACAGTAAGTGCTGGCAAGCGATTGCGAACCAATATGGCTGCGGACTTGGAGTAGCCAACCCAAATTTTGATATGTAACTTTCTCCGATTTTGTGGTACCTTCTATGTTCAAGTGGTGCTTTCTAATTACATGTAAATAGTTGTAATCATCTAAGTTGATGTGAAATTAAAGGTCAATTATATACTATCTTCTCCTGACGTGTGTTAATTACTGTATTTACACAAATAAATTTTCATGAAATTTATCGATTTTTTTTTCGAAAAACTAGTGGGATTTCGAAAAAAAACTTATTCTTTACAAGTTGTTCTACAATTTTTGTTTAAATGGCATTTGAAAAAAAAAAATATTGCAGTCGCCTATGGATTTAAACGCTTTTCCATATAATGTTTGTTCAACATGTTTGACGTTAACTAACTGAATGATAAGAACGAATGTTTCATTGAACAATGCACTCAACGATTTGTAAAATTGCAAAAAAATCATGAATCAAGCAGTGGCGGCTCGTGGAACATGTTGATGGTAGAGCCACTTATACAATACATCCCCCCCTCCTTTTTTGAAGAAACAAAGAACCATTTATCTTCCTATACCAATCGAATATTTTGGCCGAAAAATCAAAAATTTGGAACAAAACCGCCTAAGATGTAAAATATCGGCTAAAAAAATCAAAAATCCTGGTTTAAAAATTAAAATGCAGACCAAAAATTTGAAAATACAAGCAAAAGTAAAATAATCTGCCATTTTCAGCCCCAAATATAATTTTTTTCAGCTTAAAATAAGTTCTAACGAGAAATTCGAAAATAATAGCAAAAATAAAAATAAAATAAAAATTCGCACAATAAAATCAATAATTCAAGTTAAGAAAATCTAAAATATGAAACAAAAAATAAAAAATTAAGACCAAAAATCTAAAATTCGTACCCAAAAATCAA
Source organism: Ocypus olens (assembly GCA_910593695.2). Taxonomy (NCBI): domain Eukaryota; kingdom Metazoa; phylum Arthropoda; class Insecta; order Coleoptera; family Staphylinidae; genus Ocypus; species Ocypus olens. The sequence continues at coordinate 11,422,057 of OU343055.1, read as the reverse complement.
AGTGGTGGACCAAAAAATCAAAATTTTTAACAAACGAATCGAAAATTTAAGTCGAAATAAAGAAAAATTCGGCCAAAAGACCAAAAATTGAAACCAAAGCAATCGAAAATACAAAATGTAGGCCATAAAAAGGTGAAAATTTAGACAAAACATCGAAAACGGGAAAGATAAAAATTGCAGACAAAAAAATCGAAAATTTCTACAAACCAATCGAATATTTTGGTCAAAATAAAGAAAAATAAAAAGAATTGGAACAGAAAAATCGAAAATACATAAATCTAAAATATGGGCCAAAGAATCAAGAATCCTGATCTAAAAATAAAAAACTCAGACAAAAAATTAAAGTAGAAGTAGAAGCAAAATAATTTGCGAAAATAGGTTTCTGATCAGAAATAATAAATTAAAAAAACTCACGAAATGAAATCAATAATCCAAGTTAAAAAATTTAAAATATTAGATAAAAAATAGACTAAAAATCTAAAATATCCGATACAAAAATTAGGCATAAAAATAAAAATGGTGGACCAAGGAAAGAAAAATTTAACAGACAAATAAAGAAAATTTTAGGGCAAAAGATAAAAGAAAATAAATATCTACAATGTTGGCAAAAAATCAAAAATTTTGACAATAAAATCGAAACGTTAGGTAGGATTAAATAAATGAAATGAAATGAAATGAAAAATAAAGAAAAATTTAGGTCAAAAGATTAAAATAATAATAATAAAAATTTGAAATGTTGGCCAGAAAGTCGAAAAATTAGACATTTCATAGAAAATTCGGTTCTAAAGATAATAAATGCAGGCTAAAAAATCGAAAATTTCAACAAACCAAACTCGAAAATACCGGAAAAAATAAAAAAAATCTTGCATATAAATCAATAATTCAGGTTATAGATATTTTAATCAAAATCAAATCAAAAATTTGGAACTAAAATTAAAATTTCGGCCCGAAAAATAAAAAATGCGGACCAAAGAATAAAAAATTTGAACTATTAAATAAAGAATATTTGGAATATTTAAAACAAAATCGAAAATACAAAGATAAAATATTTTGACCAAAAATATCGAAAATACAGGTCAAAAATTTAAAAAATGCTTACCTAACAATCGAAAATTTTACCAATTAAATCGAAAATTTAGGTCAAAATAAATAATGTTTGGGCCAAATAATTAAAAATTTAGACAAAAAAAAATCGAATGTACAGGGTCAAAAATCGAAAAATTCGTCCTGAAAAATTAAAAATAAGGACCAAAAAAAAAATCGAAAATTTATGTATAAATAAAGAATATTTAGGTCAAAAGATCCAAACTTTAGACCCAAGAGAATAGAAAATATAGGTAAAAAATCTAAAACAGAAATTCGGCGGGAAAATAAAAAAATGCGGGCCAAAAAGTCGAAAATTTAAACAATTAAATCGCAAATTTAGGTCAAAATGGAGGTTATTTAGGACAAAAGATAAAATATTGTGATCAAAAATATCGAAAATAGAGGTCAAAGATTTAAAATTTAAAAATTTGTCGGGAATATACAAAATGCGGACCAAATAGTAGAAAATTTAAACAATGAAATTGAAAATTTAGGTTAAAATAAAGAATATTTAGGCCAAATGAACAAAAATTTAGACAAAAAAAATCGAAAATACAGTCTTAATAATAAAAAAATGAAGAATATTCCAGTAAGAAAATGGTTTAAATTAAACCATTAAATTAAATTAAGTAGGAACAGGATAACAACAAGCTAAACTTGAACCGGAAAAACAAACAATGCACTCAACGATTCGAAAATTTGTGAAAAAATTCATTTATTAAGGAATTCATTTGAAAAGCTCAAGATTTACGAAGAGACATTTCATTTATAATTTCTTGTAAAAATAATTGCTATATCCTAAGTAGGAACAGAAGAACAACAAGTTAAACTTGAACTGGAAAAACAAACAATGCACTCAACGATTCGAAAAATTGCAAAAAATTCATTTATTAAGACATTCATTTGTAAAGCTCAAGATTTAGGAAGAGACATTGCATTTATCATTTTCTGTAAAAAATAATTGCTATATCCTAAGTAGGAACAGGATAACAACAAGCTAAACTTGAACTGAAAAAACAAACAATGCACTCAATGATTCAAAAAATTGTAAAAAATTCATTTATTAAGGAATTCATTTGAAAAGCTCAAGATTTATGAAAAGACATTACATATATCATTTTCTGTAAAAATAATTGCTATATCCCAAGTAGAAACAGAACAACAACAAGCTAAACTTGAACTGGAAAAACAAAAAATGCACTCAACGATTTGAAAAATTGTAAAAAATTCATTTATCAAGGAATTCATTTGAAAAGCTCAAGATTTACGAAGAGACATTGCATTTATATTTTTTTGTAAAAATAATTGCTATATCCTAAGTAGGAACAGGATAACAAAAAGTTAAACTTGAACTGGAAGAAGAAACAATGCACTCAACGATTCGAAAAATTGTAAAAAATTCATTTATCAAGGAATTCATTTGAAAAACTCAAGATTTACGAAGAGACATTGCATTTATCATTTTCTGTAAAAATAATTGCTATATCCTAAGTAGGAAGAGGATAACAACAAGCTAAACTTGAACTGGAAAAACAAACAATGCACTCAATAAGTCGAAAAATTGTAAAAAATTAATTTATCAAAGAACTCATTTGAAAGGCTCAAGATTTACGAAGAGACATTGCATTTATAATTTACTGTAAAAATAATTGCTATGTCCTAAGTAGGAACAGGATAACAACAAGCTAAACTTGAACTAGAAAAATAAACAATGCACTCAACATTTTGAAAAATTATAAAAAAAGCATTGATCAAGGAACTCACTTAAAAAATTTAAGATCTATGGCGAATTATTGGATTTATCATTTTTTGTCAAAAAATTGTCATAAAACAGCAACAATTTGAATTGAAAAAAACAAATAATATATTCTATGATTTGAAGAATGGTAGAAAATTCATTGACGTTTGTTTTTAATTAATCCACGCATTGGTCATTGGATGTTAGTCCATTTTAACCAGCTTTAACCAATTGCTGGATGTATTGCATTGTTCCCAAATAAATATTTAAAAGTAATTGTTTACCGTCTGTCCGTAAAATTTTCTACAATCACCGAATTCATTGTAATATTCAGAAGTTTAAAGCCCCGTTTATATTAACATAATCCCAAATTAATCAGCTTATAGTCGTCAATTCCAACCCACGCCAGCATATTAACATTTCAATTACTATTTTCAAAAATAACGCAAGAACGAATGATTTATGGCCGTTATTTATGGTCCACACTTTCGCGAATAGGTCATGCCATGACAAATTAACCAACGAAAATAAATTATTGGCTATATGTAGGTACAGCTGCTTTAATTTATTTTTTTCAGATTCCTTATGTATTAAACGTAGACTCACAAAAATCTTCAACAACTTTATTTGGTAAATAAGGAAGGCTTAATTTATTTTCGATAAAAGAACAAATTTCAAGCGATAATTCAAATCATGTATACAAAGGTGCATTTAAAACGGCGGATAAACACATTTCAAAGTGGATAAAAATGTATTTACCTTCACCATGACAACGATCTTTATATTAACAATTTTTCCATATCAATTCATTCTCGAAATTTGTGCCGATTCAATGGCTCGTGCAAACAAATAAAATTTATCCGGCAAAATTTAACCTCTTGTGGTATTACCCCCGAAAAATTCAGCCTGTAAAACCAAAACCGTTTGAAATCGAGCAGAAATATTTTGTTTGGTATGGTTGATGGTGGAAGCCATTACTTTATGATACATTTTGATTCTGGAACTTTTGAATAAAATGCACTTTGTTGGTATCGCATGTGTGCGTTATCAACGAAGTGCATTTTATTGAAAAAAAATATATTGTTTGCTTACTTATATCGAAACAAGAAATGCCAACTTTCATCAAAATCAGAGATCATGGTGTATCCATAAAAAAATATGCCAAATCTGAGATCATGGTGTCGTTGAACTGATACGTTATTCGAAATTTTGGCGTAACCGTTTTGCGGAAAATCAATCACGGCGTTGAAGTCGTATAATTTATTCGCGATTAATATTCAAAAGACTTTAGGATTAAGGTATTACTGCTACCGGAGTGAAAGTATCACCTCCTATTAATTTTAATGACGCTAATCCCATCATTGGTGTTCCCTTTTTTTGTTGATAAATGGGGCTTATTAATGGTCGAGGATTATAGGGTTGATATCTTAAGTAAACTTGTAGTTTTTTTGGTGTAATTAAGAACGACATTAGAAAATAGCATCTGAGCTGAGATAATTACGTTGATAGCTGGTTAAGCCCGATGAATGCATCTACAAGATGTTGGAGAGTTTACTTCATTATGCAATTTGGGGATTATAAAAAAGTTTAATACGTTTTATTTCTTATTTAATTAATCCACAATCAAATACGATCATTTTATTTCTGTAGTTCCAAAACAATAGTATATTACACAACATTGTTCAACGAGAGAAATATTTTCAACACTCGCTAGTTGAAAATGATTTCTCGAGTGATGTAAACGACTAGAGTCGTCCCAAAATGTAGTGACATCTGAAAGATAAAAAATGTACGCATGGCCGTATCACCGAATTGAATCAGCATTTCGCGACCAATTTTTTTTACGTGGCGTTCGCTGCATAATTATGACTTTCCGACGTCCCCTCTCTTGAAATTTGAGATGTTCACTGCGCAATATGTCACGACATTTTGGGACGGCTATACTTTCCTCTCTAAATTGTGAGATCAAAATGTCATTTTCGATAGTGACATTGGAAAAAAATATTTTGTATTTTTAAATCATATAACTAAAAATTTACGGAAATTAATTTCATTTTAATTTGTAAGATATATTTAATGGGGGCGCTAAAACATCACTTTTAGACAAAGGCGCTTCTTACCTGAAGGGGCGGCAATGCTTTGGGACATATTCTGTTATCTACAATATCACCAAATCAGTGATAATATTTCGTTTTCTTTTTACTATTTGAGCAATAGCTAATGCAATTATAAGAGGGTAGACCATAATAAAAAGGAATTGAACGGGGATTTTTAAGACGCCCCCGGATTTATTTTAAAGGCATAAAATCGACTCCGGGGTACAGTTTCCGGTTGATAGAATCCGGGATCCGGATATAAGTTTGTCGCGGGGAAAAAAGATGGCCGATTGAAAATAATTGTCGACGTGTTTTGTTGTGGCCTCCGTCTGCGGTTTGTTGTTTCGGGGACGGCGGGAATCGGTCCCGTGTCGATCGTACGGACTGATGCATTCAATTTATACACGGAGATTTTATGTTCCAGTATTGTTTTGGGAGGAATAAAATAAGGAACTGCCGTGTTTTCCCCGGGAATCTTTTCTGATGGGCGGCGAGGGGGGAGGCGGCGGAGCCCCGAAGACATCGATGATTTTTGTTTAGTTTATAGAAGTTGTTTATGGCGACATATTGCGTGGAAAGTTCGGAGGGTATTTTGCTTTATGGCATATTGGATCGTCTGTGTAAACATTATATAATGCGGCGCGAGGGGCGGGAGACGATACTGAAATTCGATACCCGCTTTCCGCACATTTTCCGCCGGCAGTTTTCCGAGCTATGGGGGCGATTTAAAAATTACGTATGCGGCAATAAATATCTGGTTACCTTTATTCCCTTTTTCTATTTTTTAGTTATTAGTTATTACTTCATATTTTTCAGGACAATCATTAAGAAACTTCATCATCACAGTATTTACGTCAATCATCACCTACTTCTCCAATTTCCTGGCTTCATCCATCCCTTCAACTTCATCATTGAAATCCGGAAACTCAAGAAATGAGCAGATCAGAATGCAGCATTAGAAGCTTTAAAAGAAGTCGATGAACGTGATGGTATTAGGATCAACGTTGCGCACAAATTACAACGTATGGATGAGGAACAAATAATGCATACGGAAATATTAATTTAAAAAAAATGTTTAATGAAGATATTGATGCTAAAAAGTAATCTTGCTGTATCTCGAAAAAATTGCTTTTGGAGGAAAAAAAAACACTAAAAAAATGTATCGTAGAAGAACCAGACTCAAACGGCTCGACACAGTTTAACTTCTGATTATAATGATATAAAGTTGATACTCATACTTGCCGCTATCTAGCTTCAACTTTCCAAATATTGCAGTAATTATTTGAAATTTTCACTTGATTTAAGTCATTTTGCTTTTTAAACCCAAAAATTCATCAAACTTACGATTTCAGGGGTGAAGCGAAAGTTTTCTACATTTTCGAAAAATAAAGGTAGATGTTCTGTGAATATTCTAAAATATTTGACTTATCATATCAGACCTTATTTTCAAAAATTCTTAACTAACACAAATATTGACTAAGTTTCAAAAATCAAGATTAATTTTAAAGGTAAATGTATTATGCATCAAAGTTTTTTTTATGGAATTTTTTTTCTAGTTTTTCCTTGTTTAAAAATTCGTTTTTAGAAATTGAAAAAAGTGACACATTTTCAAAAATTAAACTTAGCTTTAAAGGAAGATACATTTGTTATTTATCCATGTTACAGTTTTCTTTCTGAACGCATCTTTTGCGTATTTCTACACCCTGTAAGTTTAAGTTTTTTTTTATATCTGTTATGACTCATATTTTATTTTATTTATTGAAACCACTTATTTATATTAAGTATATTGACCTGTATAAACCCATTGTTATTGGCACATTTAACAAATTAAATTAAATAAATGTTTTGTTATATATGAAAAAAAAACGATTTTTTGTCTTCAACAACTTTTTCAATTTTTAATTTTCAAAAATTAATCTCACGCAAAAATTGACACATTTTGAAAAGTCTATGTTGATTCTAAAGGCAGATGTTTTGTGAATATACTTACTAAAAATTTTGAGAATCTATATCAGTTTTTTCTTTGTTCGACAACTTAAAACTTAATTTTCACAATTTTAAATATTAATTTTCAAAAATTAATCTCACGCAAAAATTGAGACATTTTGAAAAGTCTATGTTGATTCTAAAGGCAGATGTTTTGTGAATATACTTACTAAAATTTTTGAGAAATTCTATATCAGTTTTTTTTTGTTCGACAACTGCATTTTTAAAAATTCATAACTTAGGGAAAAAGTGACGCATTTTCAAAAATTAAAGTAAGTTTTAAAGGGAGATGTTTTGTGAGTGTATTTAAAAAAATGATTTTTTATTCAAGTCTTCGACTACTTTAAATATAAGTTTTCAAAAAATTCATAACACGCATTTTCAAAACTCAAAGTTAATTTTAAAGGTAAATATATTATAATTGCATTAAAGGTTTTAAGGAATTCAATCATACCAGTATGTTTTTTCTATTTTTTTTGTTCAAATATTCGACAAATTAAAAAAAATCATTTTTAAACATTTATAACTCAAAATTTTCAAAAATTGAAGATAATTCAGATGTTTTGTGAATATACTATTTTTTTTTGATAAATTCTAGCATATCATGTAATAATATCATGATTGATGGTTTGTGGAGGGCGACCAAATGGTCGCAGCGCTTAGACCATACGTTGGTCCTTTGTGCCGCCTCCTGGGCCCTACTCCTCAAGCCAACCTAAACTTCTTGTGAAGTCAAGTAGTTGGCCGTGTGGAGTGTTGCCCAGTTGTGACCAATCTGGCCACTCCTCTCCGAAAACGGACCACCTAAGTTGTTTGAGTGACTCGCATTCACACATGATGTGTCTTAGTGTCTCCTCTTCTTGCTCGCATTTCCGACATAGGGGGTCTTTTACCACCCCTATGTTGTGGAGGTGCTTTTTTAGTTTGCAGTGCCCAGTAAGTGTACCGACTAGCAACCGCAAGCTACTTCTTGGTAATTCAATGTATTTCCTGCTCAGCTTCGGTATTGGTGAGTGGATGAATTTTTTGGCGACCACATATTTGTCAGTCTGTAGCCATTCCTTTTTGTGTTCTTCAAGAGAGTTTCCTTTAAGTATTTGGGAGACAGTGAGTGGTGCCAGTGGCAAAGCCTTAGAGCCTTCCCTTTTCAGGGCAGCCCTTTTGGCAAGCCTATCGGCCCGGTCGTTCCCTTCATTATTTGAATGTCCCTTAATCCAGGAGATTGTGACTCTGTTGGTTGCGGCGAGTTTGTCTAAGGCTTGCTTGCACTCCAATATTATACTGCTGGCCACCCTCGGTCTCGAAAGCGCAGCTATGCTTGATTTGCTGTCAGTGAGGAACAAAATGGATTTGTTCGAGACTGCCAGTTCCGATAGTTTCCGAGCACCTTCAAGTATCCCGAAAAGTTCCGTTTGAGTGATCGTCGCATTCCTACCTAGGGGGATGCTAAGACTGAGGTCAGGTTCCTGGCAATAGATGCCTGCCCCTGCGCCTTCATGGTTCTTGGCCCCGTCGGTATAGACGGTGATTTCTGGTTTGTCATTAATCTGATCTTTTATTTCGTATTGCCGTTTAAACAGGTGTCTCGGTGGGACACTGTCGAGGGATTCTTTGAGTTCAGGCATGGTTAACCCCGCCTCTCTCAATATTTTCCCGTGTCTCACACCGTTTGCTGTCGGGCTCCACGTGCCATTTGCCTTTAGTCTTAAGGCTGTGCTTAAAGGCAAAGCAAAAATAATATCAAGTGACGGAAATTTTTAACTGCCAAAAATGAAAACTTTCAACTGCCAAAAATGACAATTTTCAACTGCCAAAAAGGCCAATTTTTAAGTGTCGGAAACAACCATTTTTAACTGCCAAAAATGACAATATTTAATTGCCAAGAATGACAATTTTTAACTGCCATAAATAGCCAATTTTCAAGTGTCGGAAAAGACTACTTTAAGCTGCCAAAAATGACAATTTTCGACTGCCAAAAAGGCTCATTTTCAAGTGTCGAAGACGACCATTTTTAACTGCCAAAAATGACAATTTTCAACTGCTAAAAATGAAAATTTTCAACTGCCAAAAATGCCAATTTTTAAGTGTCGAAAACGACTATTTTTAACTGCCAAAAATGACAATTTTTAACTGCCAAAAATGACAATTTTTAACTGCCATAAATGACAAAAATACATTAATAAATAAAAAAATAAATTTTTGAAGAAAAATTAAATTTAAACGTTTTTCGGCGTTTCCAGCAGTTGTACGAACGATTTACATCAAAAGAAATTTTTCTTGTCTCAGTTTCTCTAAGTCTCACAAATAATTTTTATAACCAATAGTGTTCAGAATGGGATTCTAGACTTGAAATAAAACAAAAATAAATTTTTGAAGAAAAATGAAATTTAATCGTTTTTCGGCGTTTCCAGCAGTTGTCCGAACGATTTACGCCAATTTCAACTGCCAAAAAGGCCAATTTTCAACTGCCAAAAAGGCCAATTTTCAAGTGAAAAGACTACTTTAAGCTGCCAAAAATGACAATTTTCGACTGCCAAAAAGGCCAATTTTTAAGTGTCGGAAACGACCATTTTTAACTCCCAAAAATGACAATTTTCAACTGCTAAAAATGACAATTTTCAATTGCCAAAAAGGCCATTTTTTAAGTGTCGGAAAATACTATTTTTAACTGCCAAAAATGACAATTTTTAACTGCTAAAAATGACAATTTTTAACTGCCATAAATGACAATTTCAACTGCCGAAAAGGCCAATTTTCAACTGCCAAAAAGGCCAATTTTCAACTGCCAAAAAGGCCAATTTTCAAGTGTCGAAAACGACCATTTTTAACTGCCAAAAATGACAATTTTTAACTGCCAAAAAGGCGAATTTTCAAGTGTCGGCAACGACCATTTTTAACTGCCAAAAATGATAATTTTTAACTGCCAAAAAATGACAGTTTTCAACTGCCAAAAATGACAACTTTCAACTGCCAAAAAAGGCCAATTTTCAAGTGTCGGCAACTACCATTTTTGACTGGCAAACATGACAATTTTAAATTGCAAAAAATGGCAATTTCAACTGAAAAAAACGACAATTTAATACCCAAAAATGAACACTTAGCATCGGACTTTTTAAAGAATTCAATCATATCGATATTATTTAATTTTTCTAAAAAGACTACTTTAAGCTGCCAAAAATGACAATTTTCGACTGCCAAAAGGGCCAATTTTCAAGTGTCGAAAACGACCATTTTTAACTGCCAAAAATGACCATTTTTAACTGCCAAAAAGGCGATTTTTCAAGTGTCGGTAACGACCATTTTTAACTGCCAAAAATGACAATTTTTAACTGCCAAAAAATGACAGTTTTCAACTGCCAAAAATGACAATTTTCAACTGCCAAAAAAGGCCAATTTTCAAGTGTAGGCAACTACCATTTTTGACTGGCAAACATGACAATTTTAAACTGCAAAAAATGGCAATTTCAACTGAAAAAAAACGACAATTTAAAACCCAAAAATGAACACTTAGCATCGGACTTTTTAAAGAATTCAATCATATCGATATTATTAAATTTTTCTAAAAAGACTACTTTAAGCTGCCAAAAATGACAATTTTCGACTGCCAAAAGGGCCAATTTTCAAGTGTCGAAAACGACCATTTTTAACTGCAAAAAAATGACAATTTTTAACTGCCAAAAAGGCGAATTTTCAAGTGTCGGCAACGACCATTTTTAACTGCCAAAAATGACAATTTTTAACTGCCAAAAAATGACAGTTTTCAACTGCCAAAAATGACAATTTTCAACTGCCAAAAAAAGGCCAATTTTCAAGTGTCGGCAACTACCATTTTTGACTGGCAAACATGACAATTTTTAACTGCAAAAAATTGCAATTTCAACTGCAAAAAATGACAATTTAAAACCCAAAAATGAACACATAGCATCGGACTTTTTTCGATATTTATCGATATTATTTAATTTTTCTATTTTTTCTTTGTTCAAATATTTAGACTGATTTTCAAACATTCATAACTCACGCAGAAATTGGCAGAGTTAGTTAGTTTTGTAAAGATATCCAAATTTTTGAGAAATTTATATTATATCAGTATTTATTACAGTATTTATTTAGTATTATTTTTATTATTTATTTGATATTTTATATTTCAATATTTGTCCATTTTTTGAATTTTTAAACAGTATTGTATTTTATGGTTTTTACCCAGATGTAATTGACATATGTTACCTCCATGAAGAAGTGTGTACATGAAATAAATATTATTCTTATTATTATTATAGTTTTTAGCCAAAATATTAATTTTCAAAAATTCATAACTCGCGCAAAAATCGACTTAATTTCAAAAATCAAGGTTAATTTTAAAGGTAAATGTATTATGATTTCATCAGAGTCCTTAAGGAAATCCATCATATCGATATGATTTTTTTTCTATTTTTTTCTTGTAAAACTATTTGACCACTTAAAAATTTATAACTCAAAAATCAAAATGTATGTTAAATCTTGTGGATATATTAAAAATTTCGAGCATTTGAGTATATATTTTCTCTAAATTTGTTCAATTGTTCGACAACTAATAATTTTCAAAAAATCATAACTCTGGGAGAAATTGGCGAATTTGCAAAAAATTTAATTAGTTGTAAAGTAGAACTATTTTAAAATGTTTTCGGAGTTCAATTATATTAATATTTATTTGTTTTAGATTTTTTTGTTCGTCTTCAACAACTAAAAATATTAATTTTCTAAAATTCATAACTAACACAAAAATTGACTCAATTTCAAAAATCAAGGTTAATTTTAAATGTAAATTACATCAGAGTTTTTTTATGGAATTCAATCATAGGGATGTGATTTTTTTTTCTAGTTTTTCCTTGTTTAAATATTAGACCACTTAAAAATTCGTTTTTAAAAATTTATGACTCGAGCAGAAATTGACACATTTTCAAAAATCCTAGTGTATATTAAGGTAATTCCATCATATAAGTATTTATTTTTATTTGTTAAACTGTTCGACAACTTAAAATATTACTTTTCAAAAATTCATAAGAAATTGGCAAATTAAAAAAAAATTAAGTTAGTTAGTAAGGTACTTTCGCTCAGAATACTGTAATTACCGTACGTATGGCAACACTGTTCTATAGTCAACTTTACAAATATTGCAGTAATTATTGGAAATCTTCAGATATGCCACTTGATTTAAATAATAAAATGTCCACACTGCCAAAAAATCAAATATTTCAGTACGTGAAAATTCAGCAGACCAGATACATTTGGGTTATTTTTTTAGGGAATATAGCGACAGAAATTGAAAAATCCTCATCCGATTGAAAAACACATTTTCATATGGAACACATCGATGACGAAATATACTTGCATATCCTCTCTTCGAAAATTCGAAACGGCTCGGATCCCCCGCAAAGCCCATAAATCCGGATTGTAATATTTAACCTCCGCGATGCGTGAAAACGGCAACCAGCCCAGCCAAGCGAACCCTCGATTGGAATCCGACCCCAAAAATTTGTCTGCGGCCAACCCCCACAGAAATGTACATAATCGATTTTATCTTTTATTACACGCTTCCCGTGTTACTTTTTATTTTGGACCATCATCTATTACACACTCACCACCAACAGTTATTGGCTCTATTATTGTAGGAGGGGTGTGTGTGTGTGCACCAGCGAGGGATTTTGCAATTTTTCTCTGTGCTCGGCTTAGGGCGGCAGGGGGATAATCGATTTTTGATGGAGTGCAAACACGCATTTTTTACTGTCAATAAACAATGTTGCGAATCGGTTGCGCTCTGTTATTTTTCCATTTATCGTATATTTTATTTTATTTTCTCAGGATAATTTTTGAAATTACTTTAATACACCTATCGGAGGTTTAATACATTTTTATCACTCATAAATAGCGTGTAATTTAGTTAATCATTTTGTTAATCCTAAATCAATTCCAAATAGTTATGTTATGACAACGCCATTTTTTTTAATGTTGAATAACCCACCCAAGCCCCACTCGAAGAAATTTGTAAGTGAGAATGTTTTTGGTTTAGAGCCATCCCAAAATGTCGTGGCACCTGGAGGTAAAGTTTGCGCAGAGAGAGAAAGTAACGCTATTTTTTTTAATGTTAAATAATCCACCCAAGCCCCACTCGAAGAAATTTGTTAGTGAGAATGTTTTGGGTTTAGAAACGTCCCAAAATGTCGTGACACCTGGAGGTATAGTTTGCGCAGAGAGATGAAGTATTAGGAGAGAACGCGATAACAAATCTCCGCGTGGATGCACCACCGAATTGAAGATAATTAATCACTTAGCGACTGATTCTGTGTCTATTTTTACATTATGTTCAAATTTGGTGATGTTCCACTCAGGAAATTTTGAGGAGCAATCGCCCTCGAAGTTCACTTTTGATGTAAAATCATCGCTTTCAGGATTGATGAATTAAATTCTCAATCTGCGTGTCAAATTTGGTGATGTTTCACTCAGAAAATTTTGAGCAATCGCCCTCGTAAAATAATCGCTTTTACGGTTCAGTGTGCCAAATTTGGTGATGTTGCACTCAGGAAATTTTGAGGTAATTTCTGAAGTAAAATCATCGCTTTCGCGATTCAGTCATGATTGCTTTTCAAAGAACATTTAATTGTCAATTTGATGTTTACACCAAAGTAATTTCGAAAAATTACGCACTTATTTTTTTTTATTCAAAAGCTTAACACTCTCACAATGAAATCAAAATAACTCGACAACGAGGAAAACGCGATTTTTTTTTTATTTTTGTTGATTTATTAAGAAGATTAAATTCTAAATTTGCGTGCCTAATTCAACGTATTTCTACAGAGGGAATTTGGTGCAATCGCCATCGAAATTAATTTATGATATAAAATCATCACACTTTTACAATTAAGTCAAAATAATTCTAAAGCTAGGGAAGACATGTTATTGGATTTTTATTGATTTTCAAAGAACATTAAATTGTCAATCTGCGTGGTAAATTTGGTGATGTTTCACTAAAGGATTTTTAAGCAATCTAGGAGAGAGATATTTTTTTTGATTTCAGATGATTTAAAACATTAAATTCTCGCCTTTTGAACCAAATGTTCCTTTGAGGGAATGTCGAGAAATTACAGTAATTTTTGATGTAAAATCAACACAGTTTCATAATTAAGGCAAAATAACTTAAATCTATGAAAGTATTTTGTTGATTTCCAAAGAATATTCAATTTTTAATCTGCGTGACAAATTTGGTGTTCCGCCGAGGGAATTTTGAGCAATCGCCCTCGTAATTAGTTTTTGAAGTAAAACAATTAAGTCAAAATAATTCGAAAAGTAGGGAAGGCGTATTTGTGGATTTTGTGAATTTCCAAAAAACTCGGTTGAAATTAAACTAAGTTTAAGACCGTGATTATCTGTTACAATGTTCCAGATCACAGTCACAGTTTAAAATCACTGATATTAAGTAGCAATTACAAATAGCAACGTGATTCAAAAGTAGCAGCTTTGCCCATCTCTAAAATTCTTTTGTATCGTGGAATTTTTACTTCATTAAAAAAAATCTCAATAACTTTCCACTTTTGATAATACCATGGTATGGTATGCTAGTCGACAATCTTTTGTAGGGAAAATTTTTGACTACAAAAAATTTCTTAAATTCTGGATAATGTGACAGTACATGAATTACTTTTATTTACAATTTTTTTTCATGTCATTTATACATTTGCTGGTGAAGGTTCCGGGTACAGATAATCTAAATAAATGCATGCGACGTATAATATAATCATAAAAGTTGGCTGAACTGTATTTATTCAAAACGATAGTTTCCCAAGTCGATTGTTCGGTGGAGATGATGTTGCCGCATAAATCATGGAAATGGAAGAAAAGTCGTCGCCCTTCATTGGGAATCCGATCGTTTTATTTTATATTGAAGTCAATTCCGGATGACTGATAGTAAATACGAAGGAAATGGGAAACGGTACGTCTGGAATGTATTGTAATATTATTTGTATTTCCCCGGAGTGGAGACGAGATCCGTTCGCAGCGACGATTTGTCCCACGTCGAAAGGCTGTAATATTTTAAAAATATTCGACACTTTTACGCCTTTATGTATTCCATAAAGTTGCCCCTCCCCATCTCGCATCACGATTTTTATTAAGTTCCATGTTTTATTCGATACGATATTTATTATCCACTGCCACAAATTTATTAATCGTTCGTTATTTGAATTCTTAAGATTGTTTTCTTTCTTTATCCACCGAAAATTACAAACGTTTTAAAGAGCGAAAGTCGCCTTAATGGTGTTTCTAAACTAATGGTTGCTTGGTTGGCTTATAACTTCATGGTGAAATTCAGTTTTTACGTTTTGACCCGTTCGTAAAATGAAGCGTTTTTGGCACTGATTGATAAAAATTGTGTAATCATATTTTACACAGGGTTACGTAAAGGATGAATGTTTGTTTCTAATGAATTAATTTTTTTATAAGTATTTCTAATAATGAGTAATTTAGTGCTAAAAAATAGGTATTTTCAATATTAAATAAAATTTAAATACACTATGAAAATCTAAAATGTTTTACTATAGAGGCACAGATTTATTCTTTAGTAATAAAATCCATTAAGCCGAATTAGTTTTACCTGAAAAATAAGGATGCAATTGCGTATGAGCCACAGTGTGGCGACACAATTGTTGCGAGTTCAATACAATAAAAGTTTTGAAAATTAAAAAGTATTTTACTTTACCCTTTAAAAAGTTATAAAAAAGCACTACTGATTGATATTATTACATTACACTATAAATTAATAATAATAATAAATACAGTTTATTGAAACTCATAAGAGCTACAAATGGCCATTGACCACTCTAAATTATTATTTATTTACTGTTTAAAGAGGAAACCAATAAAAGATTACAATTGGCATCTTTGTAAGCCACAGATATTTTCTATTTATTCATCAAGCCAATGCTCGAATCTTCCCATGTAATCTCGAGACATAAACACTAATAGAACCACCATAAGCTATTAAAACTGCGGCAGCATCATTAAGACTTGTTTAAGTTCCCTCGATCGTGGCCATTTGGGATCGTTATGTTTCATTTCATTTGATTCGATTGAATCGTTTTCACATTTCTCTTTCTTTTTTTTTTTCGTGTGCGCTCGGTGCGTGTTCGTGACCGAGTCATATCGTGGCCAGATTTGATTAGGGGTTGTGTGGCGTGTTTAAGTGGTGTATAACACGATCACCCTTATCGGATAACTTGTTTCCACAATGGGGGTTTATTAGAGGAATAAAAACGTTCACCTCGAGCTCGACTTTCGTGATGGTTTGTCATACGACGACGTCTTATTACATTTAATTAAAACAAATATTGTTGATTGAAACTTAAAAGCAAATGTGGATTCACAAATGTTATTAAAATATGAGGTAGTAAATGGCATATGGAATGTAGAAAACTTACTATTACCATTACTATTCCGTTAGCTTTTGAAGCAGAAGTAATATTTGGTAATTGAATAGTTGTTGGTGATAGTTGCCGAAAGTTCATATTTGTTGAATTTTTGGATCACGTGGTGGAATATTTTTAATATTAAGGGTTGTTTAAAATGAGGCACTTGGTTGGTTTCACAATTTTATACTATTTATTCCGATTAGTTTCGATTTTTACATCATTATCGAGGAATAGTACAGAAGAAGAAACTAGTCGGAATAAATAGTATAAAATTGTGAAACCAACCAAGTGCCTCATTTTAAACAATCCTTAATATAAAAGTCCATGTTCACTTTGATAAATTCGTAAATAATACGCAATAACACTTTCAAATAATGTATTGTGCACAATCGCAATAATTGTTTCGGCGCACTTCAAGTGAAACAACTGTTACGATTTTGCACAATAAATTATTTGAAAGTGTAATCGTGTATTATTTACGAATTTCTCAAAGAGTAATACTTAAGTCACTTAATAAAACACTGATCCAGTGATTTGATTGTTCTGCAATTGTTTCAACAAACAGTGCTTCACCAGGTATATTCTATTTTACGCAGATGCCCATTCATTGTGCTATAGTTTTTCCAGAATTATAAAAACAAGTGGCCCTGAAAGAAATTGTTTGGGCTTTTAACACTTGAAGTGCTTTATTTGGTTTGGTCGAAAATTCTCGTATAAATTTTCAGGATCATTTTTTTTTTGCTATAAAGAAATGTATGAATTCATTTTTTACTGTTTTTCAAATTTTTTGGACGAATTTAAAAAAATGTAACTTTGAGATATTCCAGTAGGATTATCTTGCAATTGAGGCAAGGAATATCTCAAGATTTTTACGAAATCGCGTTGTAGCATCTGTTCTAAGTAATGTTAGAAAATTTCAGGCTTGTAGCCACTGATTTTAATATTTTTTAACCAAATTAAAACAAATTGAAATTAACACTATGAGGTTTAAGTGGGATTATCTTGTAATTGGGGTAGAGATTTTGAGATTTTTATGTAATCACGTAGTATCATCTATTTGAAGTAACTTTAGAAAGTTTTATTCTTGTAGCAAATAGTTTTCAATTTTCCTGGCCGAATTTTAAAAAATTGAACTTTGGAATTAAGACAAGGATGTTCCAATAAGATTATCTTGTAATTAAGACAAGAGATATTTTGGGATAGCATCTATCTTAAGTATCGTTAGAAAATTTTAGGCTTGCAGCCATTATTTAAAAAAAAAATCTACCTAATTGTAACTTTGAAATGAACACTTTGGTGTTTAAGTAGGATTATCTTGTAATTAAGGAGGGAGATATTTTGGGATTTTTATTTAATCACGTAGTAGCATCTACTTGAAGTAACTTTAGAAAGTTTCATTCTTCTAGCTAATAGTTTTTAATTTTTCTAGACGAATTTAAAAAAATGTAACTTTGAAATTAACACAAGGATGTTCCAGTAGGATTATCTTGTAATTCAAGGAAGGAATATTTTAGAATTTTTATAAAATCATGTAGTAGCATCTATTATAAGTACTGTTAAAAAGTTTCAGGCTTGTTGCCATAGTTTTGAATATTTTTTAACCGAATTTAAAAAAACATGTTACTTTGGAATGAACATCATAGCGTTTAAGTGAGATTATCTTGTAATTGAGGGAAGAGGTATTTTGGGATTTATCTGTAATCAAGTAGTAGAATCTGCTTTAAGTAACATCAAAAAGTTTTATTCTTGTAGCAAATATTTTTCAATTTTTCTGGTCGAATTTAAAAAAATATAACTTTGAAATTAACACAAGGATATTCCACTAGGATTAATTGTAATTAAAGGAAAGAGTATTTTGAAATGTTTATGAAATCATGTAACAGCATCTATTCTAAGTAATTTTAGAAAGGTCCATGCCTTAGGTCATTGTTTTTAATATTTTTTAACCGAATTTCAAAAAATGTAACGTTGGAATGAACACTACGGCGTTTAAGTGGGATTATCCTGTAATTGAGGCAGGAGATATTTTGGGATTTTTATGTAATCACGTAGCAGCATCTACTTGAAGTAACTCCAGAAAGTTTCATTCTTCTAGCAAATAGTTTTCAATTTTTCTGGCTGAATTTAAAAAAATGTAACTTTGAAATTAACATAAGGATGTTCCAGTATAATTATCTTGTAATTAAGGGAAGGGATATTTTGAAATGTTAATGAAAACATGTAGTAACATCTATTTTAAGTAATGTTAGAAAGTTTCAGCCTTACAGCCGTTTAAAAAAAATTAACCGAATTTAAAAAAAAATTAACTTTGGAATGAACACTGTGGCGTTTAAGTGGGATTATTTTGTAATTGAGGGAGGAAGTATTTTGGGATTTTTATGTAATCACATAGTAGCATCTAGTTAAAGTTACTTTAGAAAGATTTATTTTTGTTGCAAATATTTTTCAATTTTTCTGGCCGAATTTAAAAAATGTAACTTCGAAATTAACACAAGGATGTTCCAGTAGGATTATCTTGCAATTACAGGAAGGGGTATTTTTTAATGTTTATGAAATTTATGTAAGTTTCAGGCTTGTAGCCATTGTTTTGAATACTTTTTTAACCGAATTAAAAAAAAAATGTCACTTTGGAATGGACACATATTATAGGTAATTGCGGGAGGAGGTATTTCGGGATTTTTATGTAATCACTTAGTAGTATCTACTTGAGAAAAGAAAGATTTATTTTTGGAGCAAATATTTTTCAATTTTTCGGTCGAATTTAAAAAAATGTAACTTTGAAATTAATACAAGTACGTTCCAGTAGGATTATCCTGTAATTAAGGTAAGGAATATTTTGGGATTTTCATTAAATCGTATAGTAGTATCTATCCTAAGTCATTATAAAAAGTTTTAAACTTCTTTAAACCATTGTTTTTCGATTTTTTTTAACGGAAATTAAAACATGTAACTTGTGATTGTACACTATGTGGTTTAAGTGGGATTATTTCGTAATTGAGAAAGGGGGTATATTGGGAGCTTTATGGGATGACGCAGTAGCATCTATTTGAATTAACTTCAGAGAGTTTCATTCTTGTAGGAAGTATTTTTCAATTTTTTTAGCCGAGTTCCAAAAATTACAATTTTGAAATTAATACAAGTACATTCCAGTGGGATTATTATAATTAGGTGAAGGGATATCTTGGTGTGTTTATGAAATCTATTTTAAGTAATGTTAGAAAATTTCAGGCTTGTGCCTTGTGAATTTTAGTCGAATTTCAACTTTCAACTTTGAAGTTATTACCAGGGTGTTCCAGAGGGATTATGTTGTAGTTAAGGGAAGAAATCTTATAAGGATTTTATGAAACTAAGTAGTAACATTTATTCTAAGTAATTTAAGAAAGTTTTTTCTAGTTGCCATTGTTTTTGAATTGTCTTTAACGGAATTTAAAAAATAACTTGAACAATTAACAGGCGTTAGGGGAGGGGATATTTTGTAATTTTTATGAAATCACATATTAGCATCTATTTGAAGTTAATTCTGAAAGTTTGGTCCTTGCAGCAAATGTTTTTCAATTTTTTTAGCCGAATATTAAAAAATGTAACTTTAAAATTAACACCTGGGTGTTTCAGTGGGATTATCTCGTAATTAAGGGAAAGATATTTTAAGGATTTTATGAAACCATATGGTAACATCTATTCTAAGTAACTTTAAAAAGTTTTTGCTTGTTGTCTCTGTTTATCAATTGTTTTGAACCGAATTAAAAAATTAACTTTGAAATGAAAACTATGAGTAATAATTAAGGAAGGGGATATTTTAAAAATTTTATGGAACCACATATTAGCTTCTATTTGAAGTAACTTCTGAAAGTTTGGTGCTTGCAGCAAATGTTTTTCAGTTTTTTAGCCGAATATCGAAAAATGTAATTTTGAAATTAACACCTGGTGTTTCAGTGGGATTATCTTGTAATTAAGGGAAAAGGTATTTTGAGGATTTTATGAAACCATGTAGTAACATCTATTCTAGGTAATTTTAGAAAGTTTTGCTTGTTGTCATCGTTTTCCAATTGTCCTTAACCGAATTTAAAAAAGTAACTTCGAAATTAACACAATGGCGTAGTCATTGAGGAAGGGGAAATTTTATAATTTTTATGGAATCACGTATTATTAGCATCTATTTGAAATTACTTCTGAATGTTTGGTTCTTGAAAAATGTTTATCATTTTTTTGGCCGAATATCAAACAATTTAACTTTGAATTTACCACCGTGGTGTTCCAGTGGGATTATCTGGTAATTAAGGCAATGCATATATTAGAGTTTATATAAAGTCACGTGGTAACACCTATTCTGGGTAATTTTAAATTGTAGCCATCGTTCTTCGATCTATTTTAACCGAATTTCAAAAATTAACTTTAGAATGACCACAAGGATGTTCAAGTGGGAATATCTTGTAATTTTGGGATGGGATGTTCTGGGATTTTTATGGAATCACATATCATCTATTTGCTCACGGTATCAGCGCACTTTTTTACTTTCTCCCTTACGAAATACGAGAAAGTATGGTAATCATGATTTTTTTTTCAAAAAAAATTTTTACGGAAATATCCGTTTCGGGGTCCCTAGATGCCATTTCAACAATTCTTGGAAAAAAAAATTGTCTCTGTGTGCGTGTGTGTGTGTGCGCGCGCGCTGTATCTCAAAAACTAATAGAGCAATTGATACGAAACTTTAAACATACGTCTTATTTGATAATCCGAAGAACTGAAAAGCTTTTGGTAAAATTTAGTACACCGGAAGTGGGTGTTTACCTTAACTGTTTTTTGTTTTTTTTCCAATATTTTTGTATATATTAAAAAAATCAAAAAATCATTTAAATAGATATTGAAGACAACAAAGAAATGAACATCTTTGGTTTGAAAATATTTTTCATAAAATAATTTTTATTCGAGAAAAAAATTTATTTATTTTTTTCATTTTTTTCACTTTTGGTTTATAATTATGAAACGATTAAAGTTACAGCAAATTTATGTGAATAATAATTGTAGAGAATGCCAAAATGAACAACTAATAAAGAATAAATTTTTTTAGAAATCTCGTTAGTTTTTTAGTAAACCGAGTTTTTGAATTTGAAGTATAATTTTTCCATCTTTCATAATGTTGACGTTTTAAACGTCAGTTTCATCCGAGTTTGCGCAACGCTCGATGCACATTTAAAACATGATTTGAATTGAAAATAAACCATGAAAGCGAAAATATAAATGATACCATCGAGTCGGAGAAAGTAACATGATGGCCACATCCCGTCTATGCTTTTTTTAATAATCTTTATTTTACGCACTTTTGACAAAGTATATATTTTTATATTTTATAATTTTAATGTTTTATAATTTTAATTTATATGTATATTAACGATTCCTATACTGTACCTTATTTAGTCAAAAAGGATTAAATTAAATAAATAAATAAATAAATAAAAAAAATCCCCATTTTTCAGAAAACTTCACGCACAAATCACCATTTATTTTCACCACTGTGAACAATGATTCAAATTTATGACGTTCGATATATTGTGGATATATTTAAATAAATTTTTGGTTGACTTGAAATCTTGATATTTTGAAATAGTTGTTTATGCAACAAGTGAGTAAAGTAGTACTTTTTTTCACGAGTAGGAAAGATTGCCACACGAGCCGAAGGCGAGTGCGGCAATTCCTACAAGTGAAAAAAAGTTGCTTTACTCTCGAGTTTCATACAAATTTTTTTCTACGTCCGTAACTTTAAATAAATTCGATAAAACCTTAATCAATTTTTATAAGTAATAATTCTTTTTTTAAATAAAGAAAATAATAATCATCAAGTTTTCTTGCTCGGAAACGAATGTTTGACATTTATCGACCGAACTCGCGGCGTGTTGCGAAGCGTTCATGACACACTTTGCGCAAACGATTTTTTAGTTGCGTTAAAAAATGAACCGCTACGGCACTTTTTTTCACGCAAAAGAGTGAAAAAATGAACCGTTATGGCACTTTTTTTCACGCTGTTTGTAGGGTTCAGGAATCACATATTTTATGAACCCAAATTAATGAAAAAATCTATACATTTTATAACGGACGTAGAAAAATGTAATTTAAATAGCTGTACTGTAACGTAAGTAATTATTAAGTTTATTGATATTATTATTATTTAAGTTTTATTGTATCGCTATTTTTAGTTATAGGTTGTATCAGTTTTGTACTCTTCTCTGTAATGCCTGTTGAGAATTAAATAGAAATTAAAAAATTTAAGGTAACTTTAGAAAGTTTTATTCTTGTAGCAAATGATTTTTAATATTATTAGACGAATTAAAAAAATGTATCTCTAGAATGAACAAAGTGGAATTATCTTGTAATTTAGCAATGGTAAGTTTAATTTTTAGGATTTTCATGTCTATTTAAATAAACTTTAGAAAGTTTTATCTTTATAGCACTTATTTTTTATCAGAATTTCAATAAATGTTACAAATGAACACACGGATTTTCCGTTGGGATTATTGTAAAGTTGAGACCTGGCGCTACCCGATCGAAAATTTAAACGTAAACAAACCAACTCCTTTACAAATATAAGAAAAAATATAACTCCGTTACAAATATAATAAATTTAAAATAGTAAATACCAGAACATACCGTCTAGATTTTCTCAATGTTATTATTTTTTCTAAATTATCTTTGTTATTATTATGAATTCGTTAGAAATCTTCACGGTAAGCCTTAGACAATTGGAGATAATGAAGAACTAATGCAGAGATTTTTTTTAAATATCAAATAGTTTAGGAGATATTGAAAAAAATTAATTTAATAGGTGTAGCCTCTAAGGGAAAAGATATTCTGGGGTTTTTATAAAACCGCGTAGTAACATATATTTTAAGTAATTTTAAAAATTTTCGTGCTTGTTGGTATGGGTTTTAAATTACTTTAAACCGAATTTAACGAAAACAAAACATTTATTTAAAGAAATATTTTTCGTTTTTAGTCTGATTATAATTATGATAAAACAAAGAACTAAAAAAAAAATTGCCTGTTGAAGTCATTTGTAAAAGTGTCTCGATAAATGTATTTCTCTCTCTCTCTCCCTCTCTCTCCCTCTCTCTCCCTCTCTCTCCCTCTCTCCCTCTCTCTCTCCCTCTATCTCTCTCCCTCTCTCTCAAACAAATTTTAATGTAGTTTTGCACATTGATAGATAGATAGATTTACTGAATGAAATTACCAATTATAGCAAACCCCAAATCGGATATTTTTCTTAAATTCGTGACATAGTTTCACCATGAAGAAAGGAACTTAATTTCTGAATTACTATCTTAACGTAAACCCAATAGGTGCACCTAAATTGGTTCTAGGTATAATCAATGATAGTATAAATTGCACATATCAGAGGTATATTATTACAGGTATTAATATTTCCAATAAGGAATAACGAGACATATGGGGGCCCGCCATAAAATAATCCGGCAACAGATACACATGTAGCATTTTAATAGTTTTAATTAAACATTTAACAGACGTTTATATATGACACAATTACACCTCGATAAATAACAGCCCGGCCATGTCCTGAAACAAATGAAACACAACGAGGAACATTAAACAAGTGAACATCTTGATAAAGACAACGTCCTATGCCAAGATGGACGGCGGAGAAGAGACATAAACATTAATTTTAACCTAACAGCAAGACTCAACCACCGCGATATCAGATTACACATGGTTCTCAGAAGAAAAGGTACAAAAAAGAGACTCCCAACCATTTAGGCATTTAAACGTTTTCCTTTTCTCCTCCGCCACACCACCTCCTCTCCTCCGGTGATTAAGTGGTCACTAGGTTAGGAATTCTGTTCGTTTTGTCCTGTGCGCACTTAATTTCGACTTTTATTAGTTGTCCACTTTAAATAATTTAGCGGTCTTAATTGAGACATTTAAATCAACGGCATCTCAATTATGCGCATCTTAATTAACTTTACTTCGGCGCCCTTTTCATCCTCGAATTTTTTTTCCCGCCGATTCCGCCGAATTATTCAATAACGGCGTTGAATCTTAATCACGGACGGGCCGAACCGGGAATTCGTTATATTAATATCCAGTTTCGTTTACACATGTCAAAACAGGCTGTGATTTCGAGCGCGGCTTATCAGATCGGGCCTTAAATCAAAAGGCGAATTTTAATGAAATTCCTTTTTTAATTTCTCCGCAGTCAATATATCAGCGTTCTGATTTAATTAACTTACTTTTTATTTAAATGTATAAATAATTAAATTATGCGTCTAAGCTAATGGATATAATAAATCAGGAATTGTAATGCCTATTAGGCTTGAGATTGCTTTAAGCCTATAATTCATTAATAATCCGTAATTGCAAATGCAAGTATTAAAATCTTACCTGATGTAAACTGTCGAGCCATTGTCATTATATTGAACATTACAGAAATCTCCTATACTTTGTTAGTGATGAGGGCCGCGCCAAGCAGGTGTGTTAGGGGTCCCCAGCACCCAGGCGGCAGGTCTTGGAGGGCGGCGGGCCTTAAGAGGCGCCGGTCATTAACCCGAAATTTCGATGCTAAAAGCCCTCTTAGCCTTATTGGTTTTTACAATTTGCAACCAATTTATTTAAAATCGGTGCTCATAATAATCTAAAATACTTTTTTTTCGTAATACGTACGTTCGCGAAACGGGAGATGATTGTTTATTCTTTGCGTACGGATGCAAGCGCGAAATCCGCGAACGTATCTCTTTGTTTATATCGAAATTCTTTCTTTCTAAATAATTTAGAGATGGTGTTCATTTTCTTTACCGCCCTCTTCACATTGAAAGGGGGCGGCAATTTTTTCCTTGCACCCCGGCGGCACATACCTTGGCGTGGCCCTGTTAGTGATATTGTTCACTACTTTTTTTACTCTAGGAATAATCCTAAGAATGCATGCATGAGTGACTCATGCATGCACTATCACCTACTTCGTAAACTTTATCATTAACATTCTACTGATTGTTTCCTTCTTCATCATTTACAAATTTAATTTTTTGCCTGGAATTCCTAAAATTTATCAAATGTTCCAAGTGATGGTTAAAATCTTTCTGACCCATTTCAGAAAGAGATTGGTGGCAAGCTCCCGGCCTTAAATTTTTGTTGCTGTGTATAAACCGGTTCTTCATGTCAAACATTTGAAGGTTCATCGGTGATATTATTATCTGCAATAGTTCTGCTTCATAATTCTTGATGTATGTTTGTTTCAAAATCCGCTGTGGTATTAACATTTCACAGTAGAAATCCATATTTTTAAAAAGTCTAAATTTAAATTCATGTGCACTTTGTAAAGTAATTTCAGTGTAAAGCAGGGGTCACCAAACTTTTTTGATCATCGACCCCTATATAATTTTTCGAAATCTTCATCGACCCCCATAAAAGTAATTTTCAGTTAATAAAAAATAAAAAAATAAAACTATTAGAGAGGGACAAAACTGCTACTTTTGAATCACGTTGCTACCTATTGCTACATCGCAGAAAAAAATATAAAAAACGCAAGAAAAATTCCATATAAAATCATCCTCAATGGCCGAAGTATCGCTTATTTAAAATCAATTTGGTTTTTGTAAATTCAATAATTTTCAAGTGATATGGATTTTTAAAAATTTTTGTTTTAATTTTCTGAGCACTTGAACAAAAACATCGTAGAAAAAAATATAGAAAACGCAGGAAAAATTACATAAAAAATCATCCTCAATGGTCGAAGTATCACTTATTCAGAATCAATTTGGTTTTTGTAAATTCAACAATTTTCAATAGATATATGGATTTTTAAAAATTTTTGTTTTAATTTTCTGAGCACCTGAACAAAAACATCGCAGAAAAAAATATAAAAAACGCAGGAAAAATTACATAAAAAATCATCCTTAATGGTCGAAGTATCACTTATTCAGAAACAATATGGTTTTTGTAAATTCAACAATTTTCAATAGATATATGGATTTTTGAAAATTTTTGTTTTGATTTTCTGAGCAACTGAACAAAAACATCGCAGAGAAAAAATATAAAAAACGCAGGAAAAATTCCATAAAAAAATCATCCTCAATGGCCGAAGTATCGCTTATTCAAAATCAATTTGGTTTTTGTAAATTCAATAATTTTCAATAGATATGTGGATTTTTCAAAATTTTTGTTTTAATTTTCTGAGCATCTAAACAAAAACATCGCAGAAAAAGTATAAAAACACGCAGAAAAAATTCCATGAAAAATCATCCTCAATGGCCGAAGTATCGCTTATTCAAAATCAATTTGGTTTTTGTAAATTCAACGATTTTCAATAGAGATATGGATTTTTGAAGATTTTTGTTTTAATTATTTTGAGCACCTGAACAAGGAGGAGCATTTGGAGATTTCCGCAGTTTTGTGAATTGTTTTTATTTTTAATTTTCAGTTAATGAAGTTTGCAATTTAAAAATTGGTTTCGTGGTATTGTTTCAAAATGTGTGTTTAGATATTCGCACTGAATCTTAAATTAAGATGAATTTTGGGTCATTTTGGGTTTACCATTTGTAGAAATTATTTTTATGTACTTGTTTTTCAGTTGATGAAAATCGTAATTTGAACATGAGCATAAGAGTAAATGGAAGTAAACAGTATTGAATATAAAATAATATGTAGAAATGCTATTCTCCATTGTCTTCTTACAATCACGTTTTTAGGTAAAAGTTGTGATTTTAAGGAGCAATCACAGTTTAAGTCACAGTTTAAATATCAGTGATTTAAAGTAGCTGTGATTTAAAGTAACAGTGATTTTAAGTAGCAGTGATTTTAAGTAGCAGTGATTTTAAGTAGCGGTGATTTTAAGTAGCAATGATTTTAAGTAGCAGTGAAATAAGCCTATTAATAACAGCAACGACCTGTGATTTTTTAATACTAATGAAAAATCACAGGTACGTGAAATATCGTCCATCCCTAAAAACTATCTCTTAGGTTAGGTACTGTGTGTGAAATTGGTAAATTTAAATTTTAATTCTCCTCGAAACTCCACATTTAATTTATTTCTGTACTTATAAGGGAACTAATCCAAGTGTGCCTTTCCGATTTTAATGGAATTTGGTGGATTTGTAGAGGGGGTCAAAAGGTTCGATACGTATATTTTTGTTTCGGCTAAAAAATAGGTTTAATTATTTTTTCCAAACGCGGAATCCAAATATATATTCATATATTTCCTCTAAATAAAACCTTTCCAATAAAAAAAATAATCGTGTTCACTTGCGGAAAATACGAAAAATGAGGTTTCTAACTCTTTATATTTTTTTCTATTTTTTTTACACTTGTTTTTCCTCGACCCCCAACCGACCTCCCGATTCGGATTGACCCCCATTCGACCCCCTGGCTCAGATCGACCCCTACTTTTGTTAAATAGACCCCTGGGGGTCTATATAGACCACTTTGGCGACCTCTGGTGCAAAGAGTGCATTCATATTTAGATTCAGTTTATATTTTTCTTTTATAGGATCGCAACTTAAGGCAGCTAACCTTCGATACCACATTTGTGTTGCTAACAATTTTCTCTCAGACTTGAGTAGATTTAAAAACTCCTTATAAAAATCTTGTAAATAACTGAGTTTGGAACATGCAGCTTAAATTTTATGATTAAGCGTCGGAAATCGACGTGTAAAGTAGGAAATGGGTAACTCACGAGCAAATCGATTCAAAGTCGACTCATGAAAATGAGTCTAGTAGTCAAATGACGCGTGTTGACGTGTTGAAATGAGTTAAGAATGTCAGGGGCGGCTCGTTATGTAGAGCCAAAGAGCCATGGCACTACCTCTAACTTCAAGCTCAGCAAGAATTTTTAAATAATTCTAAAAACACTGATTAGTCATTTTAAATGTTTAAACAAAAAAGTGTAATGAGTAGAGAAAAATCGCAATGCATTTGTTCCCCAACGTAATGCCACGCGCTGTTGACGGCGCCAACTTACTTCTGGCACGGCATTTCGTTAAAATGCCGGCAGCGACGGGGAGGTGCGCGGTCCGGGAGGAAGCGTTCTGAATCTGCATTTGGAGCCAAATCTTTTCTGGCCCATCTTGTGCAATCGACGGCAACATGCACTTGTTGTAACTGTAACGAGAACGGAAACGGAAACGGGAACGAAAATATTTCAAGCTTCTCGTTTCCGTTAACAGAAATTTGTTATTAGTTGGAACTTTTGGTTCCCGTTCTCGTTACCGTTCCCGGTCTTTACTCGCATTTTTGCGCCGCGCACGATGAATAAACTTACCGAATAGTCTTTTTGCTCATCTATCATTGAGGGCCGGAGGTTGCCCATATATGATTTAAATAATATCAATTGACTTGAATAAATGATTTCACTCTTGATTAAAATGTATTCGCAGAAGTAATTCTGTTAATTTATCACGTAGAATTATTGGAATAGAAAGTGAGAAAAGAAAACGCAATAAATAAACCAGACTGCAGTGTTAACGAAATGGGTCATCGGAATGATCCTTATTTTCTTCTTAAATCTACACGAAGCCCGAATCCGAGGCTTCGATTAATCACCTGCTGTACGTCGTGTATTCGTATTCACGAAATTAATACTTAATTGCTGCAATATTTATTAGTACGAATGCCAAAGCCAAAAGAAGCCAAAAAGTTAAAGCAAATTATGTAATGGCTGTTATGATTAGGGCCTGCGTCTTGAATGGCAATGTAAAACAACAGACAAACGACGGCGATAAAAACCGGAGTGAGCATAGATACGGATCGCCGTTTTGCCATTGCACGTAGGCATAAAGGAAACACGTGCGAGTGGCAGCCATCATTACAATACGGACAGGAACACGGGTTTTCTCACGAATCCACAGAAAACAAGAATTGGTCACTCGGACCGCTCAAACTGGGCATCTTATTTAAATTTCGGATTTATCCGTTCGTACCCTGGCCCCGTTTGTTTTTTGCCGCCATTTTGCCGTTCCGCGGACGAGAATGTGTCCGCGGGTTTCGGTTTTCAAAGGTGACGCCGTCACAGTCACAGCGACACATTTCCGTCAATCCGCTCCCGTCCCGTGGGCATAAATCCACGTCACCGTATGGATCGGATAAAAAACGATTTATTCGTTTGACCAGAGGCCTCTTCTGCAAACGCCGACTCAACATGCGTTCCAATTGCTCGAAGAGTCACTCCGGGGCTAAGGACTAAGTTACGAGCGCGGATTAGGAATAATTTGCACGCTTTTTGTAGGCATTCTGCAAATTATAACACAATAGACTGGCCGATCGGAGATTTGTTTCTCCGTGGGAGCAGCTGATGAGGATTCAATTTATGTTGTTTAAGAATTCACGCGCCAAAAGTATAATCCAAAACAAATTGACAAGCTGGTAGAGATCCGAAGAATGTATTGATTGATCGCTTCGAAAATCGTTCGGATTCGTCCGCCGTGAAATTAATTGGAGGGGCCGTAGTCCTGTCGAAAGGATCAAATTAAAAAACATAACCACCTAATGACGTTTGAATGAGGACGCCGCTGTGTCTACTCAATCCTCCGCCCTTATCTGCCCAACGTTTTGCTGCATCTGATGCTATCGAGACTTGGAGAAACGAGAAAGGTACCATCTCACAATCATCATTTATTTAACCGGCACGTATGTCTACTCGAATTAATTCGAGTTGGTAAAAGATGCGAATTGATGTACGCATCACCATTGTGACCCTGTTTGAATTTTGCGCCATTTTGTATCTGTAATACAGCGTGTTTTTTTGCAGCTGTCATTTGTGAACTTTGCGGTTTAGTTATGGAGAATTACACGGACGCACAACGCATAGAATTTGTGAAAATCCACTCTCCTGCGGAGACGGTTCGTAGATTTAACGCACATTCCCGCCGTAGCAAATTGACTGCGATCAGTGTATATTACTTAGCGCACGCACCATGCGTATCGTCTGATGCACTGGCGAACGCAGTTTGCTGAAGCACCCAGAGATTTTTTTCGTGTATTACCACTTGCGCATTAACGTATTTTAATGCCATAAACTTAATTCCTTAATTTGAATCATTACATTGGAATTACAGCGGAATATCAATAAACACTTGAATTTATTACAGCGTCAATACACACGGGTATGACGGGAAGTAATTAAATTCCGCTTGGATTTCCGCATAAAATATAGCGCCCGTGAGAAATCAATTGAACATAGAATAATTATGGAAATCGATTTGAATATACAGGCTCGAAAAATACCTCAGCAGATAAAATCGAAACAATTTACACACGCATTAACACACACAATAAAATAAACGGTTCGCATAAATTTCACACGAGCCGATCGGACTGGAAAGGTTTTCGATTACTAATTTCAAAATAGTTACTCGGAAGATTTAAATTTTGAGCGGATTGCGTCGATAAAACTGTGGAACTGAGGCTGAGTTATGCCGCGGTTTCGTGTTGATGGCATCATTAGCGATTCGAGAATTCGACCGCAAATCATTAGATTAAGTCGAGGAATATTAATCGGTGGATGATATGATATTCCGTCGACAGAATATCCGTACGATTTTTATTACCTTTTTATTACACACTTATACCGGGACTTGCATATTGATTGAACGTAGAGTACGCAGACGCGTTCGGATTTTTAATGCGTTAGTTGTAGGTAAAGTACGATTTATGTGCGGTGAAAGAGGGCAAATGTTTGGTTTTGTGTCAGCCTGTCAAAGCAGATGAACTGAAACGAATTGGGGAAATCTGGGGTTGCGTTTAGTTGAATGTGTAGGTTATACGAATCGACAAAGTGTAAAAATAGCAATTGCCAATGTTTTGGAATTTTTTTATGTTTGTTTAGATCTAGTCTCAAATAAGTACTAAAAAATTTAAGTCATACATATATTTTTTAAAGTCGTCATTTGAGACCCATAACAGTTAATGGGTGTAGTATATTATACTACAATGGGTTTTGGTGCTATAGCATTAGATAAATTATGATATATACAATTTATGCTATTTTCGATAAATTTCATAACATACTGGCATAAAAGTTTTTTTTACGATCGATAAATAAAGTTGGCTTTTACGCATTCATTTGACAACGCCAACTAGACGTTTTCCAAACAGCTGTAACTTCCCGCACGTTACATAAAGCACCGTGCGGGAAAGTAACTTCCCGCACGCTTGAATTAAATGTAGGTATTTTCTGTGTACTTGCCAGCTTTTTGCACCAATCTAAGAATGTCTACTCCTACTGCTTTTAATACGTTTTCTTAGATTTTTCCGGTTGCAAATTCAGCGCGATAAAGTTCGTAAAATTTAATGACGTGTCATTCCATGTCAAATCAACATATTCATCTTCCTCACCGTCTCAGAATTAAATGAAATTTGGTACATAGGTGACCTCTATGTAGACTAGGAAAAATACCAAATTTTACCTTTATACAGGGTGTTTCAAATTCGAGGCTCACCATGGGGATCTCGCTTATTAGAAGAGATAGAGGGTATGTTTAAATTTGGCACTTTTGCATAATTTTATGCTGTTAAATAATCCACTGAGAAAAACTACTTAAATTGTTTTGTTGTTGAGTTAAGTTCAAAAAACTGAAAAAACTGATTTTCGTTTTTTCTTCATATCTTCGTTATTTGAGGTGATATTTAAAAACGGTAAAGACGTTCTTATAGCACTTTTTTATTATCTAATAAATGGCATAGTAGTTTTAGTTGTAATTTGTTTCGTTTCATTTGAACCATCATCAACTTTCTTATTTCTTATGGACGCCATATTGAATTTTTATCGCATCTCAATGATCATTTTTTTGTGATGACAAAAATATAACACAACATACATTTAATTTCATAAATGAACATATAATCGTTTAAAACACATTTATTGGCAATCTATGTTGCGCTTACTAAAAAATCATCCGTGCCATGGAATTAGAAACACTATTTGTGATTTTTGTTTAATTATCATCTTCATTGCACGGGTGTAGCAACCAATTACAAAATGCAAGGCGTCTTAAATTATCACCAAGTGCAAGTGTGGGGCCCAAACGAATTTTATATAATTTATGGCAAATTTAATTCAGCTGCAAGAGATTTATGAATTTTGATTTATCTAAAATATGTTTTATAAGTAAACGTTAAATTAAGATGCATTTAGTATTATCAAAATATTATTACGACCTACTTGACTAACTTTATTACCTATCCTTTGCGATGTTAATTAAATGATCCTTTTCTAAATTTCTGTCGATCCATGGACAAAAAGGTTTGATGGTTGCCTTCTTTCTAGATACATTTTTAATATGTTCATCTGGCTAATACTGTATTTCTGTTTACTGAACAAAAATACGTATCATATCTCGCTCTTATATTTCTGAATTATCGAACGATGTTATTATTCATGAAGAATAATAATGTTTGAAAACAAAGAGTTATGTTATTGATGATGGTTCAAAAGAAACGAAACAAGTTACAACTAAAAATCTTATGCCATCTATTAGATAATAAAAAAGTGCTATAAGAGCGTCTTCACCGTTTTTAAATATCACCTCAAATAACGAAAATATGAAGAAAAAACGAAAATCAGTTTTTTCAGTTTTTTGGATTTCACTCAAATTAAAATTAAAATTTAAACAATTAATATTTCCATTATTTTTTATTTTGACATAGGTTGTTGTACATCGTTGAAAAGAGAAAAAAAAGTCTATTTATGCGTGTAAAAATCAAATATGGCGGCCATTTGAAATAAGAAAATTGGTATTGATATCTCGGAAACCGCCATCTTGAATTTTATTTTGACTTGATTTCTATGTTTGCCTAATTAAACCAAGTAACTTTTATTTAAAACTTTTTTTCGCATCTTTAATAATTATTGAGATATTTGATTTTTTTGAAAATCGCGATTTTCAGTTTTTTTTTTAATATTTTCTAAACTGCTCGGAATTTTGAAAATTTCTCAACATAATCTGAATCAGCATAGAAAACTGCACAACATTGCCCATTTAACCAGATCTCTAGCTTTAAGAATAAGAAAGATACCCATGCAATCCTACTCTATTTAGGACCCCTGTATAGTTAAAAAAACTTATTTGAATTATTACTTAAGAATATTGTGCATTTTTAGTCTAAACCGCCACCCGTTAAAACGAAAAATATTCCGCAAATCTGATTAAAAATCCGCCAAATCTAGTGGATTTTCTGCTGCCATGGCAACACTGATAAGGTTGCTACAGACTACTTGTTGGGCGCGTGTTGCAACAGGTTACTTATCATAAGAACAACAGAGTCAGTTTTCCAAGTCAGAACATGCAGGGTTTGTGCAAATCTAGACTACAAATGCACAATATTCTTAAATATTAATTAAAATTATTTTTGAAATTTTTTTTAAATTGTATTGTGAATGTTTACATTTTCTTCAAAATGGAATTAACAAAAATTTTAAATCCATGTCTATATTTAAAAAATCAATTGAAAATTATTTATTGTTAAAATAAATTCTAATTGGGGTCTATCAGAATTCAGTTATACCCGGTATATTATTTATTTATTTAATTATATGAATTCATTGCTGTTATACAGGGCGTAGAATTGGTTTACGCACCATGGGGATTTCCATGTTAAATTCTTAATGTTCAAATATTGGCTCCCCAATTTATTTTAGTCATCTTTAGTGGCTGAATGGTCAAACCAATGCCAAAAAAACAAAAAAAAACAAAAATGATTGTTGAGAAAAAGCGTCTGCTTAATACTTGTGATTTTTCACCAGTATTGAAAAATCACAGGTCGTTACTGTTACTAATAAGCGGATTTTACTGCTAGTTAAAATCACCGCTACTTAAAATCACTGCTATTTAAACTGTGACTTAAACTGTGATTGCTCCTTAAAATCAACTGTTACCTAAACAGTGATTGCTACTTAAACTGCGACTGTTACGTGATTGTAACAAGACAACACAGAATAGCATTTCTAAATATTATTTTATATTCAATACTGTATACCCATTTCCTCTTACGTTCATGTTCAAATTACGATTTTCATCAACTGAAAGAAATATAT
The DNA here is from genome assembly GCA_910593695.2 of Ocypus olens. Lineage (NCBI taxonomy): Eukaryota > Metazoa > Arthropoda > Insecta > Coleoptera > Staphylinidae > Ocypus > Ocypus olens. The sequence continues at coordinate 11,387,689 of OU343055.1, read as the reverse complement.
GAAAGCAATTGCTACGAATGGTAAACCCAAAATGACCAAAAAATAATTTTAATTTAAGATTCAGTGCGAATATCTAAACATACATTTTTAAATAATACCACCAAACCAATTTTGAAATTGCAATGAATTTGAATTTTCATGAACTGAGAAAAAATAAAAACAATTCACCAAACTGCGAAAATCTCCAAATGCTCCTCCTTGTTCAGTGTTCAGGTGCTCAAAAAATTAAAACAAAAATCTTCAAAAATCCATATCTCTATTGAAAATTGTTGAATTTACAAAAACCAAATTGATTTTGAATAAGCCATTGAGGATGATTTTTTATGGAATTTTTCCTGCTCTTTTTATAGTTTTTTTTCTGACATGTTTTTGTTCAGGTGTTAAAAAAATTAAAACAGCAATTTTCAAAAATCCACATCTCTACTGACAATGGTTAAATTTACAAAAACCAAACGAATTTTGAATGAGCGGTACTTCGGCCGTTGAGGATATTTTTTTATAAAATTTTGCCTGCATGTTTTAGATTTTCTTTTACGATGTTTGTGTTAAAGTGCTCAAAAAATTTAAATGAAAATTTTCAAAAATCCATATCTCTATTGAAAGTACTAGTACTTTATACCGTAATAATTCAAACACTGCATCGAGTTCGCTTAATTTTAAAATATGGAATGTACATATTACTCATTTTTCTTGTGAAGTGCTGATGCATTTTTTTTTTTTGCTTAATATATATTAATGTTTAGAGTGTCCCAATTTATTCGAGCAATTTGCAACGAAATAACGAGTGCTTAAAATAAAATGCAGAAATTATAACTGCAAGTGTTATTTGTTCAGATAATTTAACGAATAAAACAAGACTATTTATAATTTCAAATCATTCAGATCGCGGACATTATAACCGCTCGTGGTATTTGCAATAATTTAACGAAAAAAACAAAATTATTTGTAATTTTAAATCATTCAGATTGTTGTCACGGTAAAGGTAAATAAAGATTATCCACTTGCAAACTTCTATCTACCCTTTTATCCGCTTGTAAACTTGTATCTACATTTTTATCCACTGGTAAAGATTTATCTACCTTTTCCGACTATTTTAAATCCACAATTAATACAAGATTTTAATTATCTAAGCTAATAAATGGCTAAACAGCGTAATTTCTTAAGAGTGTTATTTTGGCCAATCATAGAAAATACGTTTGTACGATTAATATTCTTCAACTGCAAATAAGTTAACACAGAAAATATGTAAATAAAGCTATTTATAGGAGACAGTCGACGTAATTATTCTTCGAATTTTCGCACGCAACTCTGATTTATTCGTCCATTATATTTAAATGCGCATTGTAATTTATGCGCGGGTTACACTTTTAATAAAATAAGGTTTTGGGCCAATCCACTTTATATGTTTATTAGTTGGTATTTAGTCAAACAGGTTTGTAGGATAAGGATGAATGCTTTATTCCGCTCGCTTCCATTAAATGATTTCTTTTCAGTATTTTACGAGTGTGTTATAAAACGCCGATTATTTTAATGGCTTCAATTTAGATAACAAAGTTACTTTCATTTATCTGAACTTGCTTAATTGATACGTTTTTATTAATTAATCATGTTAGAACGGCTTCATTAGCATTCGATATTTACATACGATATGTTTTAAATTAATTCTGAAGAATTATAATTTTATTTCCGTTAAGTGTAAAAATTAATAAAAAGCAATATAAACGATTGTCGGTGAAATATATATTTTGAGTAATAAAGTGATTTTTGAAACTAATTTAAAGAATTTTCTTATTAGAATATTCTGCATTTTGTATTATTAACCCTGTATTTTCGATTCTTTTAGATCTAAATATTTTTTATTTTAACTTCATTGTTAAAATTTTCGACTTTTCACTCCGTATTTTAAATTTTTCGGGCCGAATTATTATTTTTTAGATTTTTGACCTGTTTTTTTTTCTTCGATTTTTAGGTCTAAATTTTTTATCTTTTGGCCTAAATATCCTTTATATTGACCTAAATTTTCAATTTAATTGTTAAAATTTTCAACTTTTTCTCTTCGCCGCGTGATGCAAAGTGTTCAAAATTTCAATTTTGTTTGAAATTAATTCTGAAGAATCATAAAATTCGATGATGGTTAATTGCAAAAATGAATAAACAATTGTCGGTGAAACTCTTCACCACTTGATGCAAAGTGGTCGAAATTTTAATGTTGTTTGAAATTAATTCTGAAGAATTATAATGTTATTTCCGTTCATTTTAAAAATTAATGTCGGTGGACCTCTTCGCCGCTTGATGCAAAGTGGTCTAAATTTGAATGTTGTTTGAAATTAATTGTGAAGAATCATAAAAGTCGATGGTGTTTAATTGCAAAAATTAATAAAAAGCAATGTGGACTATTGTCGGTGAAACTCTCGAAATTTTGATGTAACCCAACGACATTCCTCTGTATTTTTTCATCGCCAGCCCAGATACAAACGAGTATGTGCATTTTTGTCAGTCGAAACTATTATCCTCGTTGGAAATAAGAAATATTTAAATCACCGAGACAATTCCGCTCGGGTTAACATAAAGTGGTCACTCGTTACGTTAAACAACCGTCCACTTTTCTCATAAATCCTGAAAGCGGGCACATATCGTCCTCCGGCAGATAATCTCTCGGAATTTGAGCTCTTCATGTATCCTCGAGTGCGGAAGAATAAAAACCGTAAAAGTTTTGTGATTTTTAAGTCCGAAAAATCACGGTGCAGAACCAGTTCCATATGATGTAATAGGTAAAAATGTGGACGGCAGACGTTAAATCAAAAGGATGTACGCGCACGTGTTTTCAAATGAGTCTCTCTCCTCGTACGAGCACGTCTTTTTGATAAATGTACACAGTTTAAATTGTAAATTCGGTAGCCATTCCGTAATAAAAAAAGGCACACACTTAACTACCGGATTTGAATATACATGAGATGGACAAAAAGTTATTTTGTTTGATGGTTTCAATTAAAAAAGTGAAACGAGAACGGTTATGCTCTGTTTCTGTTCATCTAAAGTTATACATGTTATTTAAATTAGTAATTCTGTAAATTGGTAACCACAAGATTTAATAAAGCTGTGGAAATATAAATACGTGATTCTTGTAACAGTGGTTACTATACCTAGGTAAAGTTTTATATATTTACTTCAATAATCAATTTTACTCGTAATTCAAATTTGGAAAGAAATGTTTGGAATTTGATTAAATTTATTGTTCAATCCCTAAATTATGGTCATACGTCCCATGTTGGATAGTCTCGGATATTGAAAGCCTTTTCGCAATATGTATATGTACTTTCTTTTATATACTGAAGGAAAAAAAAATGAAATACTTTAAATTCGTGAAATTTCGACAATTTTCAAACCGCCATAACTCGGTGTATTTTCAATCGATTTTGATGAATCTTTAAGGGCGAAAAACTTTGAAGTGTTTTCTTTAAAGTCATGCACGCTAAATTAAGCGTATCACCTTCCGCCTCCCTCTAGCGCCCCTGTGAAAAAGAAAGTTTTTTTTGTAAAAACCATGTCCAACTTTGACGATGTCTACGGAGTTGCAAAAATTTTGTCGACTCAATCCACCATAAAGGCATTAAAATTTTATCAATTCTTTTTGCAGGACTCAGAGAACGAAGTTCCTACGACGATTTGGCACCAAGTTATGGGTGTTTGAAAAAAAAGTGCATTTTGAGGTTTTTCGCACATAACTCGGTGACTTTTCAACCAAATTTGATGATTCTTTCAGAAAAAAATCCCATTTTGGCTCTACTTTAAGGGAGTAAACTCAGATTGGAATGATTCTTTTTCGAACCGTTCAACCCCCGAACAAAAAAAACACGTTTTTGGGCAAAAAACGCCCAACTTTGGCAACGTGTACCGAGTTGGAAAAAATGTGTCGACTCGATCCAACAAAAGGGCATTAAAATGTGTTCAATTACTTGCGCAAGACTCAAATAACGAAGTTCCTACGACGATTTGGCACAAAGTTATGGGTGTTTGAAAAAAGCGAATTTTGTGGTTTTTTGACTCAAGTCCGAAGTTTTTCGACGAAATAGTTTTCACGAATTAAATTTTCCTTGCATTTTCTTTGTGGTATTCACGAAAATTCATTGATTGCGCGAAATCATGAATCTCGCATTTTGTACCTTAGAACTCCATTAACAAAAAACTTTATTTGAGGTCAAAAAATGCTCACTTTAACGATCTCTGTAGTGTCGGAAGAAATGTAGGCCTGACTCACCACCATTCGTCCATTTTTTCATTCGTCCAATGAAAACAAACAAATTCGGATGTTGAAGGGTTCAAAAAGGAGTTTACCTCCCTAAAGTAGGGCCAAAATGAGATTTTTTCCCGAAAGAATCATCAAATTTGGTTGAGTTATGTGCGAAAAACTTCAAAATGCACTTTTTTCAAACACTCATAACTTGGTACCAAATCGTCGTAGGAACTTCGTTCCTCGAGTCCTGCAGAGGGAATTGATCAAATTTTAATGCTTTTATGGTGGATTGAGACGAAAAAAAATTTCCAACTCCGTAGACATCGTCGAAGTTGGACATGGTTTCCAGAAAAATCTTTTTTTTTACAGGGGCGCTAGAGGGGGGCGGAAGGAGTTACGCTTAAGTTCGCATACATGAATTTAAAGAAGACACTTCAAAGTTTCTTTGTCCTCAAAGATTCATCAAAATCGATTAAAAATACGCCGAGTTATGGAGGTTTGAAATTGGTCGAAATTTCACGAATTTCAAGTGTTTCATTTTTTTTTCCTTCAGTATAAATAAAATAGGTCCACGGTGTGTACCTCGCGGCACATCAGAATGAACAGCTGATTCTACGGAAATTAAATTTTGTATTCGAACTTGTACTCTATTTGAGTATTTTGAGTCAGATCATTCAATCCCAGTGCATGCAGTTTTTTTAACTAAAATTAAATGATTAACCTTATCGAATGCTTTCAAAAAGTCATTGTAAACACAATCAACTTGATAATCTTTTCCGAAAGCATTAAACAGGTAGGGCGCGTAAATAGCAAAATTTGTTTTCGTAGACCTACTGCTCATCAATTAAAATATATTTGGCTTGTTGCATTATAGATTTAGAAATGATCTAATCCAAAAGTTTGGGAATCACCGACTGTATACATACACCTCTTTTGTTATTTTGTTTGAATTAAGAAGCAGAATCTTCACTAAGCAAATTTGCAAAGTTTAAAGTCACTGGCAATTGTTTTTATATTTTTTTAAGTCATTAGAAAATGAGCAACTTCTGCATGCCTATAGGCCGTGTTCGCGTGTGATTGTCACCAAATCTAGTGAAAGGATTTTGATTTAATTATGAAACAAATTTGAACATTTTGTAAATTTGGTATTCATAAAATAAGGTACTTGGTTTTAGGTAGAAACGCCAAAGTGGCGGAATCTATTGCCTGAATGCTGTACCTACCTTTAACGGTGTTTGGAATACTTATATTCCAATAGTAATCTCCGTTTCCCCATCAGCAACTAACTACACTGATGAGACCTGAAAGGTCGAAACCGGTCTGTAGGTGTTTTGATGGGGGAACAATATTTAATGCACTTGGTTTTGTTTCACAAGTTTTAGTTTTCATTTCGATACATCTTTGAGCGGGAGCGTCTATTTGCAGACACGAAATGTGTGCTATAGGCGGGCCGTCTATTTTTAGATGCAAACATGCAGAATGGGTTGCATATAGTTCATCATACACGGCGGCTCCCGCAATATTTTCGTTTTTGTTGTAAATCCAACCCGCTACACAGGCAAGTCACCTTGGTCATAGCACCCGCTCAAAAAGTGTTAACATTGTTATCTACGAAAATATTTTGGAAGGTTTCATATCTTTGGCAATTGTTTCTATATTTTCTAAAACCATCTAAATGTGAGTAACTTCAGCATGGCTAGAGGCTGATTCTCTCTCAATTTAGTGGAGAATTTTTCTAAAGTTTTGTTTAGACAAATTTGAAACAAAATCGTAAACTTTTTCTTTTTTTTTTCAAAAGTGACTAGAAGCTGTTTACATTTACATTTTAACGAAGCTGGGTTTTCAATTTTTTATTAAATAATTAATCTGAGCAGTAGGCGCACAAAAACACCCGGGAGGCCCGAATGCTTCGCAGACAGCGGCAAATCAAGTTCCTGGAAGGCTTAATCAACGAGGAAGGAGTATCTTATGGACCAGGGATCGATGATTCCGTGTAAGTACCGACAATTAGTCACTTATAATACCGCCAACACATCTCACATCTTTAAACGCGATTATCTCGAAACCACATTTTCAAAGTCGGTGACACCGATAACTCGAAGAGTTTTCATTCAATTTGGCCGATTCTTTGCATCTCTTATCCGAAACAATTTGTTCTTGTTCTAGTCATTGATCGTTCGGATTTCGCCTATTATTTAAATTCGATTTTTCACAGACATCCAAAAACAGATTTTTAGACCCGAAAAAATACTTTTTTTAAGTATGAGGCTGCCATTTTGCCAAAAATTTTCAACGACAGCTTTTACTCATCAACCCACATCATATTTTTGATTTCAGATGATTTCTGAGACTTCACCGCAAAAGGCCTCTTTTAAAAGGTCATCTGCTGGGAGGTGCGCAGCGGGGACCCAGGACCTCCGGCGGATATGAAAAAATATGATTTTGAAGACCATAATATGACTAATAAACTCACTATATTTTACCTGTCTTATTTAGTTTTCGAGAAAAAAAATCCCGAATTTTTGCGATTTTTCGGTCTTGCAGGTGGGCATCACCCCTTAAGCAGTTCTGAATATTTACTTTCATTTAGATTTCCCTTAATAATTAAAGAAATTCCTGCCCAGACGTTTTTCGGGATCCAGGGTACGGGTCAAGTTTTGCACTTGATCGTTTATGGATGATAAGAAAACTGGAATTTCTAATTTTTGCTTTCTTTGTATACATTATAGTCTTGAAATAAACTTATTTACGAAATAATACGACTTTTGAATTGTCAAATCTAACAAACTGATTTGTTGTTTCAAGGCACCCTGCAATTTAATAGTACCACTATAGGCAACACACAACGCTTCACTGTACGGGTCGTTGCGAACTGTCAAGGCACAATGCGATTGAAGTGTGCTTTCTAAAACTGAACATACGAAATTTCACATGCTCGTAATTCAGAGATTAAAAATTCGCACTGTATAAATGTATTCCTAAAAAATGCGATAAAATCATTTGCTATAAATAAGAAGATTGAAAAGCTAATAAAGAATAGAGGAACACGAGACAGAGTAGAAGGACACAATACATTGTAAGCTTTAGATAATATCTATTATCTGCAGTGACGGTTCGCGGGGGTTTTTCTGGTACGGCCGAGGAACAAGAGGTGGTAATACAGATAGGTAGGGTCAGTTGCAGAGACGGCTGGCTGCGTGACCGCACCTATCTGTATCACCACCTCTTGTTCCTCGGCCGTACCAGAAAAAACCCCGCGAACCGTCACTGATTATCTGTATGATATATTTTGAAAGATTTTGTAAGCAAGACTAGTAATGCATAATGAATAAATAAACAGACAATGCTTCCGTTTGAATCTAAACTGTCCCTTCCAGAGTGCAGGGGTGTATTTTGATCGGATGGTCGCAATAAAAAGATATGAGAGCATCACTACACCTTTTCAAAATTTCGCTAGTCATTTCCACAAAACTAAATATACAAGGTCTTTTTTTTAACTCAGAACATATGATTCCTAATGTCTATGTTCTATGTTATAATAATCACATCAATGCATTGCAACGTATTGACAATATAGGCAACCATACTTACACTCAGTTTTATTTAATTGTCAAAATTGTGTTATTAATAAAAATGTATTACACCACCGAAGAAAGAATACAGATAATTAGTTGGTACAAGAGTGGGAACAGCATTCGACGTGTTAGAGATTTGTTTTCAGTTGAGTATCCGAGCAGACAAGTTCCATCCATCTCAACAATTTGTAATTTTGACAATACTGGCTGCGTGAGTAATTTCACATTAAAAGGGCTAAAGGAAATCACATTTTAACGGAAGAGATGAAACTCAACATTTTATGTTACGTAGAGCAGAACCCCATATCATCGTTAAGAGTTATTGCACAGTTTCAAATAAGTTTAGCTTCCGTTTACAAGACATTAAAAGAATTTAATCGTTGATGTGATTATTATGACATAGAACATAGACATTAACAATCATATGTTCCGAGTTAAAAAAAAGACCCTGTATATGAATATGTGAAATATTACAAAAACATTTCAATAAAAGTTAAAAATTATGAAATACAAACATTTTGTTGAGTAATATTTATCATTAATTCCTTGATTTTTGAGACAACTGCAAAATTTCATACTGATTTTACATAAAACTTCTTCTAAATTATTTCAGCATTTTTTAGCTTAATTCTTTCGTAAAATACGCCATGCAGTAATAATTTTGAAAGGTATCTTCTTGAATACGTACCAGAAGACACCTTTCAAAACTATTTATTCCAAAAAAATATATAAAGATGAAAAAATGATACTAAGTATGTTAATACAATGTTGCGAGACCTTAGCACGGCTCTTAATCGTTCTGGGACACTACCTAGCCACGTGGATTTTTTTGGAACAGTGCCTAAGTGTCTCGTGAATATAATCCAGGAACGCTCACCACAGTGCCCAGTGTTATGGTGGCTGCCGAAAACGTCACCTCTTCACTCGGTCTTGGACCACTTCGGCGGATACCGTTATCCGCCGGTTGACTCCAGTGTTCGGTGCCTTACCTTGTCCTGGTACTGGAGCTCAGGTCCAAAACTGATTAATCGACCCACTGAGTGCTAATCGACTAGTTGCGATTGTTAACCGGTGCCTCTTGCCCCAACCCTCTATACACTCAGTGGTCCAGAAGTCCGACATGCGGTCCTTACTTGCTAACGAGGTCACGGGAGCCACCTCACACGTGCCAGTTATTAATATCTAGTTCGTTCACAGAGTCGTACCATCTCCCATTTTGCTAGCCCGCTGAGCTACGCCGGTAACAAGTAATCTACAATGGACTCACCTGTCTGATGAACGTGCAGACATCCTTGGGTTCATCTTCTAACCAGTGGTAAAGATCTATTTGGTAATCTAGTAAGGAGCCAGGCTGCTGCGTCCTCATGGTAGCCAGACTTCTGGCCGTCGACGCACCTTCCGGTCGGCTGCAAGGGTGCAGACATCTCGTTGTACGTCCGACTGCAACGCCAATGGGCTTTGGAGTGATACCTGCAAAAGGAGATAAAATATTTTGAGAAGGTGCAATATAATGAAATAAAAAGAAATTTCATGAAATATTTGGCCAAAGGCTTTGAAAATCGGAACGATGCAAAAAGAATATTTTAAATATCACGACAATTTCTAATAATATCTTAATAATCTTCAAATATTTGATTGATCAAATTATGTTGAATGCTTCTTTTCAGCAGTTTTATGTTATAACATAATATTTCTAGATAAAGGGTATAGTCGAATAAGATGGTCAAAAGTGCTCCCAAAGCAAATTAATAATCGCGATGACTGGATGAAAGATAATTAAAAATGCCGTTGATTGCTCGAAATTTCAGCCTCCCGAAGCAATTCGTTGTCGAGATATGACTGAAAACGTGAATTTTACGTTTTATTTTTTTTTCTCGTTTTCTATGGCACGAATCAAGCTGAAACCACGTCTACCCAAAACAAAAAAAAATACTTCTCGCAGTATACCTCGAATACCTTCACTGCAAAAATGAATTTTGAAAACTTTAACTTCATTTTTCTATTTGAATTTGGCGCCAAAAAAATACTGCGAGATTTATTTTTTTTTTGTTTTAGGTAGACGTGGTTTCAGCTTGATTTGTGTCATAAAAAAGGAGAAAAAAATAAAACGTAAAATTCACGTTTTCGGTCATACCTCGACAATAAATTGCTTCAGGAGGCTAAAATTTCGAGCAATCAACGGCATTTTTAATTATCTTTCATCCAGTCATCGCGATTATTGATTTGCTTTGGGGGCACGTTTGACCATCTTATTCGGCTATACCCTTTGATGTTCAATTCCAAGAAGTAAATATTTTCCTTCCTGAAGCCAATGAAGTTGACACATTTTCGAAAGCGTTTAGAAGATAAAAGTTTAAAAATGTCCAGTTGTACCAATGTCTATAAATTTTACACAATAATTTCTTAATAATCTTCAAATTCTGCACATTTTTTGATGAATCAAATCATTTTTACATCTTCTGGAAGTGTTTTAGTTCCAGCAGTTTTATGGTATAACATAATATTTCTAGATAAATTTGATGTTCAATTCCAAGAAGTAAATATTTTCTTTCCTGAAGCCAATGAAGTTGACAACATTTTCGAACGGAAGTTTAAAAATGCAAAAATGTCCAACTTTACCAATGTCTATAAATCTTACACAATCATTTCTGAATAATCTTCAAAATCTTCACATTTTTGATTGATCAAATTATTTCGACTGTTGCTGAAAGCGTATTATTTTCAGCATTTTATGGTATAACGTAATATTTGTAGATAAATTTGATGTTCAATTCCAAGACGTGAATATTGTCTCCTAAAACCAATGAAGTTGACATATTTTCGAACGCAAGTTTAAAAATGCCCAATTTTACCAATATCTATAAATCTTACACAATAATTTCTTAATAATCTCAAAATTCTGCACATTTTGAACGTTCAAATTATTTTGATTACGTCCAGAAGCAGCTTTATGTAACTAGTTATAATATAATATCTACATCTAAACTTTTCTAAATAAATTTGATTTATTAATAACAAGTTCGCCTCCAAGTTACTTAAACAAACACAAAATCAATTCACACGGGCCTTACATTACATTTTATTGAGCCATAAATCGAAAATTAATTAAGTGTCCGAAATCGACCGTGTCTTTTAATAATATAACTATTACACCAATATATGAAGCGATAAATCAACAAAATACATAATGTCGCCTTCGGTAATAATAATATCACGCGAAAATTATATAATGTTTCCCCATTAAAAGTACAGAAATTAATTTAAAACTTAATAAATCGTTTTATGTTAATTTGTGGGCGCACATTTAATTATGTTTGGACCGTGAAAGTAAATTAAATAAATTATTCGTGGCCAGTTCGAGATCGGTCTTTTCTAATGAATCGAAATAACACTAATTAGTCGCAATGCCGCATTTTGCATAATTACAACTTTTCCATGTTTACGCGATGTGTATTTAATTGTTAATCATTAAGTTGCATTTTAATTAGTTAATAGGCGCGTACAATATAATTTGGAGTCGTTTGCATTATTTATTGCGAGTCGTTTTGCTGGGAAATCTGAAATTTATGCACGCAGCTGCTTTCGTGCAAATTACTTAATGAGACGGATTTAATGCTCTTTAGGTGTGCTGCAAAATGTTACAAATTTTTCACTTATTAAATGAGATAAGACATCGTAAGTAGCATGGGAATTACAAGTTGGCAAACCCATTATTTTCGATATAACCAGACAAGTCTCTTGGTCGATGGTTAATTAATTCTACACGTGATTATTTATGTTTTTTCTCTTAATTCTGTTGTGTTTTGTTAGGTTTAAGTATTAGGCTAGAAATAAAACGCATAATTGATCACGCGCTTTACCCTTAGGTCAGACTACACATTGCGTTTTTAACGCAAGCGGTTTGGAGGAATCGTTTTAACCGACCACGAAGCATCACTTGCATCGCAAATGAGTTGTTGTAACACTTACACGGGAGTATCTTGCCCTAAAAGAACAACGATCGCGATTTTTTTTATGAGTAAGGAAGCACACCGTTATCTGCTTGGCTATGCCAACAGACAAAATATGCCTTTTGGGGCAACGAGAATCCATTAAAACCACATGCATTCAGAAAAGGTGACCGTTTGGTGCGCGTATTCTATTCAAGGTGTTTTTGGATTGTATTTTTTGAAGTGACTGAACCAACCAGGGGCGGCTCGTTATGTAGAGCCAAGGAGCCATGGCACTATCTCTAATTTCCAGGTCGGCTCTTCGTCGGTCGTGCCTTTTGACACTTGAAAATGATCATTTTAGACTGTTGGTAATTGCATTTTTAACAATTAAAAATAGCCACATTTGGCAATTAAAAATTTTCATTTTTTGACAATTGAAAATTGTTGTTTTTGGCAGTTAACAATGGTAATATTTGAACCATTTATGGCATTCGAAAATAATAATTTTTGGCAGTTGGAAAATGTCATTTTTGGACACTTGAAGATTGTCAATTTTAGCACTTGAAAATGTCGTTTTCGGCACTTTGCATAGTTGAAAATTGTCATTTTTGACACTTGAAAGTTGTCTTTTATGACCGTTAAAAATGGTCATTTTTGAACCTTGAAAATGGTCATTTCTGGCAGTTAAAAATTGCCATTTTTGACACTTAAAAATTGTCGTTTTTGACAGTTAAAAATAATCATTTTTTAAACTTGAAAATTTTAATTTATGGCACTCGAAAATGATAATTTTTGACAGTTGAAATGATCGTTTTGACAGTTGGAAAAAGTTATTTTTTGCACTTCAAATTGTCAATTTTGGTACTTAAAAATGTCTTTTTCGGCACCTGAAAATGGTCAGTTTGCACAATTGAAAATTACCTTAAAAATGTCCATTTTACACTGTTGGTAATTGCCTTTTTTAACAGTTGAAAATTGCGACATTTGGCAATAAAATTTTTCATTTTTGGCACTTGAAAATTGTTGTTTTTGGCAGTTGACAATTATAATTTTATAACCATTTATGGCATTTGAAAATGATAAATTTTGTCATTTTGGGGCACTTGAAGATCGTCAATTGTGGCACTTGAAAATGTATTTTTTTCCACTTGATAATTGTCAAGTTTGGCACTTAATAAATGTCTTTTTTTGCACTTTGTACAGTTGAAAATTGTCATTCCTGACACTTGAAAGTTGCCCATTATGACAGTTACAAATGGTCATTTTTGAACCTTGAAAATTGTCATTTATGGCACTTGTAAATGATAATTTTTGATAGTTTAAAACTATCGTTTTTGGCGCTTGGAAAATGTCATTTTTGGCCCTAGAAAATTGTGAATTTTGACTTTTTTTGCACATGAAAATGGTTATTTTGCATAATTAAAAATGGTCGTTTTTGAAACTTGAAAATTGTCATTTCGAAAATGATAATTTTTGAAAGTTGAAATGATCGTCTTTCACAGATGGAAAACGTCATTATTTGCACTTAAAAATTGTCAATTTTGGTATTTGAAAATGTCTTTTTTGACACTTGAAAATGGTCGGTTTGTACAGTTGAAAATTGCCTTTTTGACACCTAAAAACGTTCATTTTAGACTGTTGGTAATTGCCCTTTTTAACAGTAAAAATTGTGACATTTAGTAATTAAACATTTTCATTTCTGGCACTTTGAAAATTGTCGTGTTTAGCAGTTGACAATGGTAATGTTTGAACCATTTATGGCATTCGAAAATGATAATTTTTGGCTGTTGGAAAATGTCATTTTTAGGCACTTCAAAATTGTCAATTTTGGCACTTTAAAATGTCTTCTTTGGAACTTTATGATTGTCAAGTTTGGCCTTTTGAAAATGTCTTTTTCGGCACTTTGTACAGTTGAAAATTGTTATTTTTGACACTTGCAAATTGTCTTTTTTAAAACCTTTTTCAACCTTGAAAATTGTCATTTATAGCACTCAAAAATGAGAATTTTTGACAGTTGAAAACTATCGTTTTTGACACTTGGAAAATGCCATTTTTGGGACTTGAAAATGGTGAATTTTGACTTTTTCGCATGATAATGGTCATTTTGCACAGTTGAAAACTGTCATTTTTGATATTTGAATTTTTTTGACACTTGAAAATGGGCATTTTTGGCAGTTAAAAATTCTATTTTTTTGGCACATGAAAATTGTCGTTTTTGGCAGTTGAGAATGGTCATTTTTGAAACTTGACAATTGTCATTTATGGCACTCGAAAATGATCATTTTTGACAGTTGAAATCATCGTTTTTGGCAGTTGGAAAATGTAATTTTTTGCACTTAAAAATTGTCAATTTTGGTACTTGAAAATGTCTTTTTTGGCACTTGAAAATGGTCAGTTTGTAGTTGTTTTTTTGGCACTTAAAAATGTTCATTTTCGACTATTGGTAATTACCTTTTTTAACAGTTGAAAATTGCGACATTTGGCAATTAAAAATTTTCATTTTTGACACCTGAAAATTGTCTTTTTTGGCAGTTGACAATGGTAATATTTTGAACCATTCGAAAATGATAATTTTTGGCAGTTGGAACATGTTATTGTCAATTCTTGCACTTGAAAATGTCTTGTTTGGCACTTAAAAATGTCTTGCACAGTTGAAAATGATCATTTTTTAGACTTGAAAGTTGTCATTGATGACAGTTGAAAATGATCATTTTTCAACCTTGAAAATTGTCATTTATGGCACTCAAAAATGGTAATTGTTGACAGTGGAAAACTATCGTTTTTGACACTTGAAGAATGTGAATTTTGAATTGAATGTGAATATTTTTGCACATGAAAATGGACAGATTTTGATTTTTTTCCGGCACATTGTTGTAATCATTGGACCGATGTAGATAAAAACATAAAACATTTCCTAATATTGTTGAGGGTACCACTCATTTAACGAAAAGACAGTGTCCAAATTCTTTTAGCAAATTTTCAGGAAACATCCTATATATATTTATCTATGAAATAAACGACACACCCAAAATTGGGTTATCACTACTTTTTTTTTTAATGTTCGTGACATTGCAAAATTGGCACTTTCGATTCACAGTACAGACGTATAAAATATAAAAAAAATATTTAATTGCTCAATTGTTTTGTGGTTTTAAGAAGATAACAAAAATGGGCGATTTTAAAAATTGCCCCTGAAAAGTATTGTGCTCATCGTATAAATGTACTCGACCTAAACAATCATTTGTCTTGAATTGTTTTTTTTTTGAGGATAACTTGTGAACGGATGACCAAGTTTGGCAAATTCTTTGAGCAAAGTGTTGTACTCATTGAATAGATGCAGACACAAAAATTAAATTTGTAGTTCAATTGTTTTCTGTGTTTTTGGGGATAACTCTTCAACATAACTCTTGAAAGAAAAGACAGAACAAATTCTTTCGGTACTCGTTAAAGAGATATAGATAGGTGTTTTTATGTATTGCACTCATTAAGGAGGTATAGGTAATGTTACAAAATACAATTCGTCGTTTAATTGATTTCTCTGGACGAAGAACGATGTTACAGATTAAATGCGGGCTATTTTTCGTCTTTATTTAATTCTTTTAGTACTTCTGCAACAAGTAAACGTTTTTAATGGTCGATTTTTCTTTCCTTAAAAAAAATATTGTGTATGCTAAGTGGCTCTATCATCAAAATTTTCCACGAGCCGCCACTGGACTGAACATTTTTTTGGTCCCGCAATTTAATCGTTTTGATGTAGTTTCAATAAGATGGAGCTGCTGCACACACCGCCAGAGCAACTATGACTTTGATTTGGTGACATTTTCCCAATCGAATTATGTGACATAAAGTAAAAAAATAAAGACTTTTGTTTTAACCTCTTCACGCCCAGGTTCGTCACATGTGGCAACAAGCAAAAAATGAAAACAAAAACATTGTACAAAAAAAATTACTTCTTTAGCGCTATCTATGGAATATTTTTTTCATATTTATTGCATTAATGGGAAAGTTTGTGACAGTGAAATCATATTTTGTAGAAAAAGTTAACAACAACAAAGAAGTAATTTTTCATTAAATCAAAGCAGCATGGGCGCGAAGTGGTTAAGAACAAAACAAACATCTGTATAAACAATAAAGTTATTAAAAAAAGCGTTCATGACTTTTAGGTCACCCTATACATCGCAATGCCTTAGTATGTATATGTTAGCGTCTATTATATGAAGGTATACAAATTGGATCGTCTTGTTTAGTATTTGGCAATTATTGTTAATAAAAGAATTTACCTTTATTAATAGATTTTAATGCTTCAGAGTAATCAAACACACACATAATACGATCGTAATAAATTATATAAGCGTAACACCTCCAGCAATTAATTTCCCTGTACAGTTTAACACGTGTTTGTCAACACATTCCTCACTTATACAATCTGCATCATTATTCATTTAAGCAAAAACATCGATAAATCCCCGGGAATTACAACCCCAACACCGCATCAGAAATTACGATCGGTGCGATACATATTTCAAACGTTTTTACCGCGTCAACACAAACTTATGATCCGACTAAAAAGCAGCAGAAATCTAACATATGCCCATTAGACATCTAATTAACGTCAGATGAGCGCCCGGGATGATTTCTTCGCGAGAGAAGACAATGGGGCCCAGAATCGGCGAGGAAGGCAGGGTTTTGATTGATTCGAGACAGACGGGAAGAAACCAAAAAACTCGAATGAATGCGAAAAAAAAAACGAGGACTCCTGGAGATGGAACAAACGACCGCAAGAATGTCTGATTTTATTTCGTGTTTTTTTTGTTGTTGTTGTAGCGGTCTCTTGTGTCTTCTGAATCTTCAGAAGCTCGGATCAATGATGTCCTAATTGAAATTTCAGCTGCGCGACAGGAATTGTAATTTCACTCGTTTTCTCTTCGGTTTCTGCCGCAATTATGGATGGGCTCGCTGATTGCCCCCCTGAGGTATTATGCTAATCACGGTTTGGCCACTTGTAATTTATCATAATTATCATACTTTCACTCAAAACCAACACACTGGATTAATTAGATTGATGTTATTGGTGTTATACAATGTATACTTTATTATGTAAGAAATAAATTTCAAAAATTGTTTACTGTTATCTTAAACTCGATTAATGTAGATATTCAACGCTGTTTTCGTATGCTGAACGTTATGTTAAAATAAGAGATAGCTTATTGCATTTCCAATTAGTAAAACAAGGATGACGAATTGTAACATGCATTTCAATTTAACGTTTTGCTTTCAGAATTATAACAATATAAACTCATAACTTTTCTATACTTACTCAGAATAGATTACGCTTCATGACTCTATAAAGCAGTACCAATGCGCCAACCCTAGATTTTGAAATAATCACAACTAAGGTGGGATATTTTCCAAAAAAAAATATAAAAACAATTGCAACAAATTTGTGACGCGGCAATAAAACGCATTTACTGACTTGGCTGGATTTACAGCCTCGCTCGCTCGACGGTGAAACTCCAACAAACAAATCCATCCGTATCATGCCTTTATGACCACTAATTTATAATTATAATTACGTTCACTACAAAGTAACTCGTCCCCAGCCAGATGCAATATTGATTAGCTATTCATTGCCTTGATGATGTGTTGTTTTCAGAGCAAACATGGCACATAACACTAATTTCATATTCGATTGAGAGATACGCGGGGTCGATTATCTAGTTTGGTTTGGGGGAGGAACGGAGTCACGGCGATGATGTAAAAGTTCCCCCGGGTATATGCGCAAAATCCGAGGGGGCGACAACTTTATAAATTGAGGGGGTTGCTTACGCTATAATATGATTAGGAAGGTTTTGTAATCGGTTGATGATCCGTGCCGAAACGATCGCGGATAATGGAACCATTTGCAACGAGGATTAAGTTAACCGCGATATCATTACAGGATGCGAGAAAGACATTTCGATTTTGAAATTGTATGGGACGGGATGGGAAGATTGCCCAACGCGCTGATGAATGTCCGACTTAATTGAGGGATCGCTTGTGCATTCGGAAAAATGCATTCCGGTAAATTGTATAGGAAGAAAATTGGCTGGCGGTGGAATGCATGTCGGTCTTTCACTTAAAGGTTATTAGGTTTATTATCGAGAATCATTGGATGTTAATTAATTTATCTATATTTGATTTAAATAATATATTCAGGGCCGATTTAAAACCGTATTGAAAACTGGTGAAGGTATAGTAGTTCCAAAATGTCGTGACACATTGCGCAGTTCAGGCCATCTTAAGTTTCACCGGAGGGGACGTCGGAAACTCATAATTATTTAGTGAACATAATGTAAATATAGACACAGAATCGACCGTGAAGTGATAATTCATCTGCAATTCGGTGATGCAGCCACGCAAACTTTACTCCCAGGTGTCACGGCATTTTGGGACGGCTCTATCAGTCCACATTTTGATCCCAATTTGCGGGAGTAAAAGAGATCTTTACGCCCTGGGGAGAAGCAGACATTGTTGTAACAATGGTTTATTAAAAAAAAAGGGTGTTCAACAATTAAGGTAGTCCTGGGTGTAGATTACTACTCCGGAAATGGTCTCGTTAGATTTTTTTGTATTGTAAACATTAGGATATTTTCAAAAACCAAAAAAGAAAATTGACAATTTTTAATTGGTTTCAAATTTTACATAATTTTATCTATTCCCATTATTTTTCTATGGCACTTCACTCGAAATCGATCTAAAAATTCATAACATTTATTAAAATTGGAAAACAAAAAATATGAAACATGAAGGTAAAATCCAACAATAACGATATTTTGCTGTAGTAGTGCTACCAAGAAGTAGTAATATACAAACCATTTTTTTTTATTTCACGTATACATACATCAACAATACAATTTGCAAATTTGAAGCAAGGTGTTTTTGCAGCTTTTTGCAATTTAAAACCCTCACTTATTACAGCAGGATTAAAAAAAACGAAAAATAGTCGAATATATAATTAACGTTATTAAAATAATTTTAATTATATTGTCCTGTAATTGGTATTACTGTACTGTTTGGCAATAAAGAAATATTATTATTATTATTATTATTAATATATGAATATGTAACCCGTTCGTAACTCTACAAAATTAAATCTTACTAATTGTAAGACTAAAAATAGCTTATTGAAACAAGATCAATCACTGAGAGAGAACTCGAGAAAAAGTGAAAAATAC
The DNA here is from genome assembly GCA_910593695.2 of Ocypus olens. Classification (NCBI taxonomy): domain Eukaryota; kingdom Metazoa; phylum Arthropoda; class Insecta; order Coleoptera; family Staphylinidae; genus Ocypus; species Ocypus olens. The sequence goes on along the minus strand of OU343055.1, from coordinate 11,368,734 downwards.
TTTTAAAAAATCTTAAAATAATCCCAGAAAACGTCCTGAAAAAAACCTGAAAAAAGCCCCTGAGAAAGCCCCGAAAAAAGGCCCGAGAAAGTTCTTGAAAAAGGTCCTTTCTGTCCGTAAAAAAAGTGATTAAAAATCCTGGAAAAATAATCCCGAAAAAAGTCTTAAAAAGCAAGTCCTGAAAAAATTCCTGGCAAAATGTCACAAAAAAAATCCTGAAAAAAAATCTTGAAAAGAAGCATTGAAAAAAAAAACTGTAAAAAGTCCCGAAAAAAAAAATCCCCGAAAAAGAATTCAGGAAAAGCACTGAAAAAACGTCCCGATAAAAATCCCGAACAAAAATTCCTGAAATAAATCCGAAAAATGTCCTGCAAAAAAATACTGAGATTTTTTTTAATGTTCTGAAGAGGATCCTAGAAGGAGCTTGATCACAATACTTCCCCGAGGTCTTTAAGCCTTAACACGTTAATTGCCATAGGGGGGTCACCGGTAACCGGCGAAGATCAAGATCACTAGAAACACATACATCGCTTTTAATGTTTTTTTTATATTACCATCGTTACTAAAATGTGACGGAATTAATGTAATATAGAACATATAAAAATAGTTTTATTTAAATATTCACGGTGTCTTAAAGTATCGCGTAAAGACTATATTTTTTAAATTATTAACCTGATCTATATCAATGTTTCTTGGTATTTAAAAATGCAGTTAGTAGCGACAGTGAATATGTTTGAGTCCATGTTTTTGTTACTTTTTTTGTTTAAATTTAATTTAAATTTGTTTTTTGTTCAAATTTAATTTAAATTTAAACAAAACACCAACAACCAAATATTCACTTATGATACATCTATAAACTCAGAATTTCGAGACGAATTAAACTATAGAAAAATATACAGAATGTTCCATTTGAAATAAAATAGTTAAGGTCATTTCCGGTTAAACCGGAAGTGGAATTATTATTTTTCAAATTTCACATGTTTATTCTTGTATGTACATGTAAATGTTGTGCCATTTTTTAAATAAAATTTATATTATTATATTATTATTATTATTATTATTATTAAAAGTCCACATGCTGACACACTAAAAAGATGATAATCAATTTCATGAAGATATATGTAAAAATGCAAATGATATTTGGGGTCTACCAGAATTCAATTACACCGGGTATATAGTCTTGAAATAAAAGTCCCGAAAAAATCCTGAAAAAGCCGCGGAGAAAGCCCCGAAAAAAGTCTACAAAAAAAGTTTTGAAAACAAGTCCTAAAAAATCCTGGAAAAATAATTCCGAAAAGAAGTCCTGCTGAAAAGCAAGTCCTGAAAAAATTCCCGGCAAAATAACTCTGAAAAAATTCCTGGCAAAATAATAGTCCTAAAAATTTTTGGAAACAGCCGTGAAAAAATTCTGAAAAAAGTCATGAAAAAGAAATCCCGAAAAAAAATTCTGGAAAAATATTGAAAAAATCTGGAAAAAGTCCCGATAAAAAGTCCTGAAAAAAACCCGGGAGAAAGCCCTCGAGAAAGCCCTGAAAAAGGCCCGAAAAAAATCCCAAAAAGTCTAAAAAAAAGTCATGAGAGCAAGTCCTAAAAAAATCCTGGAGAAAAAATCCCGAAAAAAGCCCTAAAAAAATTCCTGCCAAAATAACCCTGAAAAAAAGTCGTGGAAAAAATCTTGGAAATAGCCCTGAAAAATTCTGGTAAAAGTCATGAAAAGGAAATCCCAAAAAAAAAATTCTGGAAAAATACTGAAAAAAGTCCGGAAAAAATTCCTAGCAAAATAACCCTGAAGAAAATGTCCTGAAAAGGTTCTGTAAACATCTTGGAGAAGAAATCCCGAAAAAAATTCTGGAAAAATACTGAAAAAAGTCCGGAAGAAAATCCTGGTAAAATAACCCTGAAGAAAATGTCCTGAAAAAGTTCTGTTAACATCTTGGAGAAGAAATCCCGAATAAAAATTCTGGAAAAATATTGAAAAAAGTCCGGAAAAAATTTCTGATAAAATAACCCTGAAGAAAATGTCCTGAAAATAAAATATTGGAAAAAAAACCCTAAAAAAATCTGGTAAAAGTCATGAAAAGGAAATCCCGAAAAAAAAATTCTGGAAAAATACTGAAAAAAGTCCGGAAAAAATTCCTGGCAAAATAACCCTGAAGAAAATGTCCTGAAAAAATTCTGTAAACATCTTGGAGAAGAAATCCCGAAAAAAAATTCTGGAAAAATATTGAAAAAAGTCCGGAAAAAAATCCTGGTAAAATAACCCTGAAGAAAATGTCCTGAAAAGGTTCTGTAAACATCTTGGAGAATAAATCCCGAAAAAATATTCTGAAAAAATACTGAAAAAAGTCCGGAAAAAATTTCTAATAAAATAACCCCGAAGAAAATGTCCTGAAAATAAAATATTGGAAAAACCCTGAAAAAATCTGGTAAAAGTCATGAAAAGGAAATCCCGAAAAAAAAATTCTAGAAACATACTGAAAAAAGTCCGGATAAAATTCCTGGCAAAATAAACCTGAAGAAAATGTCCTGAAAAAGTTCTGTAAACATCTTGGAGAAGAAATCCCGAAAAAAAATTCTGGAAAAATACTGAAAAAAGTCCGGAAAAAAATCCTGGTAAAATAACCCTGAAGAAAATGTTCTGAAAAAGTTCTGTTAACATCTTGGAGAAGAAATCCCGAATAAAAATTCTGGAAAAATACTGAAAAAATTCCGGAAAAAATTTCTGATAAAATAACCCTGAAGAAAATGTGCGGAAAATAAAATATTGGAAAAAACCCTGAAAAAAAAACTGGTAAAAATCATGAAAAGGAAATCCCGAAAAAAAATTCTAGAAAAATACTGAAAAAAGTCCGGAAAAAAATTCCTGGCGCAATAATCCTGAAAAAAATCTGTAAATATCTTTGGAAAAGGAACCCCGAAAAAAAAGTCTGGAAGATACTGAAAAAAGTCCGGATAAAATTCCTGGTAAAATACCCCTGAAGAAAATGTCATGAAAAAAATATTGGAAAAAGCCCTGAGAAATGTCTGGAAACATCTTGGAAAAGAATTCCCGAAAAAAAATTCTGAAAAAATACTGAAAAAAATCCGGAAAGAGTTCCGATAAAAATTTTTGAAAAATATTTCTGAGAAAAGTCGAACAAAAATTAAAAAAAAAATCCTGGGATGTTTTTTAAATGTCCGGAAAAGATTTAAAAGAGCCTAAAAAACTCCCGAAAAAGTCCGGATACAGAATTCTAAAAGAATGCCACAAAATATATATTAGCAAAATTTAAAACCCTCACTTGTTGCAGAAGCAATAAATAAAGACGAAAGAGTAGTTTGATTCTTTTATGTTATATTTTTATGTATACATACTTTATTGTATTTTATTTATTTTATCATATATGTCTATTTATATATTTATTGTATTATCATATATGTCTATTTATATATTAATTGTATTGACTTGTCTTATATTGTTAACTGGTAATGAAAGAAAGATCAATAAACTCTAATATCTAATATCTAGTAGTCTGAATATATGAATATTCAACCTCCTGAGAAAAAAAGTCCTAAAAAAGTCGAACAAAGCCCGAAAAAAGTCCTGAAAAAGACTAAAAAAAAAACGTGAGAAAAATCATTAAAAAAATCCTGGAGCAATACTAAAAAAAGTCCCGATAAAAATTCTTGAACCAAAATTCCTGAAAAATATTCATGTTTTTTCAGGAATTTTTATTGAGACTTTTTCAGGAAATTATTTTCTTGAAAATAAATTCCAAAGAAAATCCTTCAAAAGTATTCTAGGATTTTCTTTAAATGGCTCGAAAAAAATTCTCAGAAGAGCCTAAAAAAATCCCGAAAAATGTCCGGATAAAAAACCCAAAAAACCTGAAAAAATGTTCGGGAAAATACAAGTTCGAAAAAAGTCCTAAAAAAAATGTTAAAAAGCCCTGAAAATCTTGAAAAAATGGCTAAAAAAATTCCGAAAAAAGTCTAAAAAAAGTCCATGGGGCCGTCATGTTACTTTTACTATTACGTCTCATCATCTCAGTGTATAGCTGATGAGATATGATAAGCTTGAAACCGGTTGTCGGTTGTCGCACGAGGGAACAATATTGAATTTTTTAAATAATACTTTCATTCACGAGATATCGGCCTTGAAAAATACAAAATGGCAAATATATTTCTATTAAGTAAAGTAATCTTAATACATAATATCATTTGGATATACGCACTAGGTCAAGGATGTACAAATTCGACTTAAAAGCTTCTAAGTTTGTAGAATGTAAATTAAATCCCCTGTAGGTTATAAAATGGTTTATTTTTTTAGGAGAGTTTTAGAAAATAATTGCTTAAAAATTAATACAATGTAAAACGCTAAAGGTTTTAGTTCATAAAAATTACAATTTACAGATATTTCAAGGGGGCCGCGGTGGCCTAGTGAGTAGAGCTCCTGCTCACGGGCCCCGTGGTCGTGGGTTCGAATGCCATCCGTGCGGTCACTTTTTCGGAACGAAGAAGTGGCCGGTTCCATGGAAGTTTTGTGTATGTCCCATTCATTATAAATGATTATACAGGGTATTTTTTTATCGTGGGCCACAGGATTTTACATGCTAAAAATTATACCTTGTGTTAATGTATATTTTATCATACAATTTTGAAGGAAATTTTAGTCAGTAATAAATCAATTATTTTTCTACATGATGCGCTGCTTAGTCAGAATAATTTAAACATGTTTTATTCCATTAAAAAATTTAATTATTTAAAATAAATAATCAAAGTACCTTGAATTTCCGAAATGTCAGATTGATTAGGGAATTAATTTCATTTTTTAATGGAATAAAACATGTTTAAGTTAATCTAATCAAGCGCATCATGTGGAAAAGTAATTGATTTATTACTAACTAAAATTTGCTTTGAAATTATATGTTAAAATATACATTAACACAAGGTATAATTTTTAGCATGTAAAATCCTATGGCCCACGATAAAAAAAACATACTGTATACATACAAATTATCGGTTGTGGCAGAATAGCCTAGTTTCTTACGCCAATTCCCAAATCATCCGCAGTTATTTCAAAATTATTTTGTTTTAATTATCAAGCAAATTATGATTTTTTTAATATTCCAACTTGAGCGACGTTGAAGGTTAAATTAAAAAAGAAAATGAGCAAAAATTTTACAGAAATTGAAAGAGTTAGTAAAACAACCTTAATACTTGTACGTTATTCACCAGCTAATTTTATTTTAGGAGAGTTTTCGAAAATTATTGATTGAAAATTAATACAATACACAAAGGTCTTATTTCACAAAATTACAATATATCGTTTTTCAAAATTATTTTGATATTTTTAAATATGCCGAATTATGATTTTTGTTTTGTTTTTAACTTGAGCGACGTTGAAGGCTTACATTTAAAAAATGGGCCAAAATTTTACAAAATTTGAGTCATTCTTTTTCGAAATTTCATCGATTTTAAGTGTTGGGTGGGTTCATAAATGGTAGCGAAATCTGGAAATAATTAGAAAAGGTTTAGGTTTTTACTTTTATTTATTTAGCATAGATTTTCAAATATGTATGCTAAATTATCAAGATGTTATTAGTACCTTTTTAATCAAATCTTTTATTTAGTAACAATTTTAATGTGTAGCACTACAAAAATGTGCCGCTTCCTAGAAATCTTGTCCGAATAATACAAAATCCGATTTTGGAATCGTTCGCTATTAACCTCTCACATGTCCTCTCTAAACGGCCACATTTGATGCTAAAAACACACATTACCGGTCATCCGATACTTCTGTATGGCATAACATTTTTTATGGCCCACATAATTCACGGTTAGAAATCGGCTGACGGACAGAACAATACGAAAGTGACCGTCAGCATCGTAACGTGGGGCGAGGTGAATTGATGGCCGTTACTTACAGACGTTTAATCATATTTTTCGGTGTTAATTCGGTACAGTTTCGGATATCTTTCCGAGAGGAGGGCTTTTGATGGATCGGTGCGGCCGTGTGGTACCGATAAATCGCTAAACGTTACCAGATGTTCGTGGAAGGAGCTTTTTAGAGGTTTTCGGAGAGAAACAGCTCGATCATCCGAGGGTCCGAGTGTGTTACAAACTTGAAATCTGATATTCCGAACGGACGTCACTGATACGTGACAATATTGTAGAACACTCGTAAGGAATTTACGGTTCTCTGCGACATTGATAATGAGCGGAGTGGATTTTAAGGGTTTTACTTTGAAATTGTTATTTGAATGTTTCGAAATATTTGCAAATAATAATTATTTTATTGTTTATACGGTTTACCGGTCAACATTCACTACCATCGTCAATCATCAAGGTCAGTGGCGGCTCGTGGAACATGTTGTTGGTAGAGCCACTTATACAATACATCCCCCCTCCCCTTTTTAATTGTTTGTTTTTCTCGGATAACCCTTAAACCAGCGGCGGCTCGTGGATGATCGAGGAGGCTGCGGAAGAAAATTTTACCAAAACAGCAGCTAAATATTTACTTCCTATATGAGAGAAAGTAGTACAGCACGAGAGGCATTTCTGTCGTAGTCTCCTCTACAGACCCACGAGCCACCGCTGCCTTGAACGAATGATGAATGAAGTCTACTTGTCAAATAAATTTAGATCAGACGAAAAACCTAAATTAGACATTTAATTGTTTGATGCCAAAAATCCGAAATTTCTACAAATATTTAAATGTTAAATAATTCCTTAAACATCCCGCAGACTATATTTTCCAGATCAAAATTTTAGTTTTAATTAATTTTAACTAAAAATAAACCCCATATTTAAATTAAAACCCACGAAACCAAACAACATAAAATTACATAAATAACCTGAAATTAAAACAAAAACCCTTGAAAATACTGGTCAAAAATTCAAAAAATTATGTTGCAAAATCTAAAACAAAGGTCAGAAATCAAAAACTTACACCAAAAAAAATTACTAAAAAAGTTAAAAAAATCCGCGTAAAAATCAATCATTCTAGTAGGACAAAAAAAAATCAAAAAATTTAACCAAAAGTCGGGCCTGAAAATGCGGAAATATTGAAAATTGGAACAAACTAATCAAAATTGTAGGCCAAAATAAAAAAAATTATTGATTTATATGCGAGAAGTTCGTTATTATTTTATTATTTTTCTTGTACCTGTATTTTCAAGTTTTTCAGTATGCATTTTTATTTTAAGACCAGGATTTTTGATATTTTTGGAAGACATTTTAGATCTTCGGCTGTTTTGTTCAAAATTTTTGATTTTTTTGGCCAAAATATTCGATTTGTTTGTTGAAATTTTGGATATTTTAGTCTGCATTTTTCACCTTCTGGCCCGAGTTTTCGATATTTTGTCTAAATTTAGGCCAAAAGATTGAAAACGCAGGCCAAAAATAAAAAATGCAAACCCAGAAATCCAAAATTTCAAGGAACGAATCGAATATTTTGACCAAAAAAATTTACAGCCGAAGATCTAAAATATCGTCCAAAAATTAAAAATCCTGGTCTAAAAATAATACTTTTAAGCTTAAAATAACTTTCGACGAAAAAAAAATAGCAAACAAAATTACAAAACTGCACAATAAAATCATTAATTCTAAATATCCGGAGTGGCACTAGGCAGGGAAGTAGTTGTTTCAATAAGTTATTTATTTGTAGTTCTATTAAGACTAATAATAATAATAATTGTATTGATTGTCGTACGGAAAATAAAGCATTTTATTATTATTATTAATTTTGCAAAGTTACGAACAGGTTGAATATTCAAGTATTCAGGCTACTTTCGTCTTTATCGAAATCATTAATTCTAATTTAAAAAAATCTAAAATATGTGACAAACGATAAAAAATGAAAAATTCTTACCCAAAAATCTAAGTGGTGGACCAAAAAATTAAAATTTTCAACAAAAAAATCGAAAATTGAAGTCAAAATAAAGAAAATTTTGGCCAAAAGACCAAAAGGCGTAAAGATAAAAAATGCAGACAACAAAAATTAAAAATTTTAGTCAAAATAAAAAATATGTGGGCCAAAAGTTTAAGAAAATGGAAAATACGGTAATCTAAAATATGGGTCAAAGAATCAAGAATCCGGATCTAAGGATAAAAACGCAGACAGAAAAATCGAAAATTCGAAAAAATTCTGGAATAAGTGATGAAATAGAAATCCCGAAAAAAAATATCGAAAAAAATTCGGAAAAATTCCTGGCAAAATAACCCTGAAGAAAATGTTCTGAAAAAGTTCTGTAAATATCTTGGAAAAGAAATCCCGAAAAAAAATTCTAGAAAAATACTGAAAAAAGTCGGGAAAAAATTCCTGGCAAAATAACCCTGCAGAAAATGTCCTGAAAAAAAAATATTGAAAAAAGCCCTGAAAAATTTCTGGAAACATCTTGGAAAAGAATTCCCGAAAAAAATTCAGGAAAAATACTGAAAAAGATCCGGAAAATGTCCCGATAAAAATTTTTGAAAAATATTTCTGAGAAAAGTCGAACAAAAATTTAAAAAAAAAATCCTGGGATGTTTTTTAAATGTCCTGAAAAGATTCAAAAGAGCCTAAAAAATTCCGAAAAAAGTTCGGATAAAGAATCCTAAAAAAATGCCACAAAATATATATAAGCAAAATTTAAAACTATCACTTGTTGCAGAAGCAATAAATAAAGTCGAAAGAGTAGTCTGAATATATGAATATTCAACCTTCTGAGAAAGAAGTCCTAAAAAAGTCGAAAGTCGAAAAAATTCAAAAGGGCAGTAACAAATTTGTTATTTTACTCCTTTGATGAATTTTTAAATATGGATGTTGTTGATACCGTTTGAGTGGTCTTCTAGTGTGATATTGATTTTAAACGTTTTAACATGTATGTCCGTAATATAAATTTAGCTTTTAATATTATTTTTAATCATTGTTTTTGTTCCGTCTTATTTTTGCGGCAGATTTTTAAATTTATTTATTAGTTTTATCTCTAGGTTAAGTTTTTACGAGTATTTTAATTGTCAATTTTATAATATATTACTATATGTAGATTCATTTGTAACTGACGAGTGTAAACTTATTACAAGTATAAACACGAATAAACTACATTACATTACATTACATTACATTACATTACATTACATTACAAATTCTGGAATAAGTGATGAAATAGAAATCCCGAAAAAAATTCTGGAAAAATATCGAAAAAAAATCGGAAAAAGTCCTGAAAAAGCCCTGGACAAAGCCCTCGAGAAAGCCCTGAAACAGGCCCAAAAAAAAACCTCAAAAAGTCTTAAAAAAAGTCATGAGAACAAGTCCTAAAAAAATCCTGGAGAAAAAATCCCGAAAAAAGCCCTAAAAAAATTCCTGGCAAAATAACCCTGAAAAAAAGTCGTGGAAAAAATCTTGGAAATAGCCTTGAAAAATTCTCAGAAAAGTCATGAAAAAGAAATCCCGAGAAAAAAATTCTGGAAAAATACTGAAAAAGTCCGGAAAAAAATCCTGGTAAAATAACCCTGAAAAAAAAGGTGTTGGAAAAAGCCCTGAGAAATGTCTGGAAACATCTTGGAAAAGAATTCCCGAAAAAAAAATTCTGGAAAAATACTGAAAAAAGTCTGGAAAAAATTCCTGGCAAAATAACCCTGAAGAAAATGTCCTGAAAAAGTTCTGTAAACATCTTAGAAAAGAAATCCCGAAAAAAATTCTGGAAAAATACTGAAAAAAGTCCGGAAAAAATTCCTGGCAAAATAACCCTAAAGAAAATGTCCTGAAACAGTTCTGTAAATATCTTGGAAAAGAAATCCCGAAAAATAATTCTGAAAAAAGTCCGGAAAAAAATCCTGGTAAAATAACCCTGAAGAAAATGTCCTGAAAAAAAATATTGGAAAAAGCCCTGAAAAATTTCTGGAAACATCTTGAAAAAGAACTCCCGAAAAAAATTCTGGAAAAATACTGAAGAACATCCGAAAAACGTCCCGATAAACATTTTTGAAAAATATTTCTGAGAAAAGTCGAACAAAAATTAAAAAAAAAATCTTGGGATGTTTTTTGAAATGTCCTGAAAAGTTTCAAAAGAGCCTAAAAAAATCCCGGAAGAAGTCCAGATAAAGAATCCTAAAAAATGCCACAAAATATATATAAGCAAAATTATAACCCTCACTTGTTGCAGAAGCAATAAATAAAGACGAAAGAGTAGTCTGAATATATGAATATTCAACCTCCTGAGAAAAAAGTCTTAAAAAAGTCGAACAAAGTCCTGAAAAAAGCTCCCGAAAAAAAACCGGAAAAGAATCATGAGAAATATCATTAAAAAAAAATCCTGGAGAAATACTGAAATTTCTGAAAAAAGTCCCGATAAAAATTCTTGAACCAAAATTCATGTTTTTTCATGAAAATTTTTCAGGAATTTTTATTGAGACTTTTGCAGGATATTTTTCAATATTTTTCTTGAAAATAAATTCGAAAGAAAATCCTTCAAAAATATCCTGGGATTTTCTTTAAATGGCTTGAAAAGAATTCTCAGAAGAGCCTAAGAATCCCGAAAAATGTTCGGATAAAAAATCCAAAAAACCTGAAAAAATGTTCGGGAAAATACAAGTCCGAAAAAGTCCTGAAAAAAATATTTAAAAGCCCTGAAAATCTTGAAAAAACGGCATGAACACAAGTTCTAAAAAAATTCCGAAAAAAGTCTAAAAGAAGTCCAGAAAATGATCATCAAAATGTTACTTTTACTAAAAAAAACCTTTGTTGGCATAAAAATAAAATACAAAATACATTAACTTCCTTTCCTTCTCCTCTCCTTTTCCCACCCCAACCTCGCCAGTGTCTTCACCCCGGTTCCGTCCTCTCTCATCCATTCGTTCACTCTTTTCCCCCCTCCCACCCATTCCTCACACACACCCTCTTACTTACTTTACTTTTACTATTACGTCTCATCATCTCTGTATATAGCTGATGAGATATGATAAGCTCGAAACCGGTTCTCGGTTGTCGCACAGGGGAACAATATTTAATTTTTTTAATAATACTTTCATTCACGGGATATCGCCCTTGAAAAATACAAAATGGCAAATATATTTCTATTAAGTAAAGTAATCTTAATCAATAATATCATTTGGATATACGCAATACGTCAAATAGCGTGTATATTGTAAGTCAGAAGTCGCGCAATTCTCCAGTTGAAAAAACAATTGTAAAAACGTATGCCACAAACTTTCAACTTTTCAAAATTACTCAAAATATATTCCACTTCAGGAATCAACACTAATCTGAAAATATCTCATCATTAGAATTCGAGATAATCACCCCCAAACAAAGTTTGTTGTAATTCTGAGGTCGCGCATTTCTCCAGCAAATGCCATAAACTTTTTTATTTCAAACTACTTCACAAATCAATCAAAATCTAAAAATGTCGATTTCACCGTGATGTCCAAGGTCTTCTAGGCCCCTAAAGTTTAATTTTAACACAACGTTTACATTATTTGGAAACTTTGGGCTTGGCTCTAGATTATCTACAAACTCTACGCTACACTTAAGAATAAATCTCGGCGACATGTAAATGCAGCATGTTAATTCACGTAAAAAAAAAACTCAAGAAACGGATGTGTAATGCCAAGAGAAAACACAATCAATTACAAATGTAACAGATTCGATTCGCCCACATTTGTCCCCAAACCAAAGAAAAAAGCAACACGACAACACCGAAACCTGAGCACGATCACATCTTCAAAACCTGGAGAAGACCCGCTTTGTAAATCGGACGTAAAATGTAAAACTAATAGATTTATACAAATGCATTACCATTTCGGCCGTGTATAAGGACACAATTACAACAAATATGTCGCCGTCACAGGTGTACATATTTTTTTCTGGGAAGGTTCTTTATTTATACCATTGTATTCAGGCGAGGGGTATTATAAATGTAAAGTGTTAGGATTCCTGTGTTATGTCGCCTTTTCGCCGGCACCGAAATTTTTTGAGGTATTTCTGCGATCGGGCCGGCCCGATAGAGTAATTTGAATTTTTCTGGGCGTTTAACTTTAATAAGGCCGCCGTACGGTCCATCGGTGTCTGTGATCTAATCTGAATGCACTTTTCATGGCTTTGACCCGTTTCGAATAGTTTCACCTTAAACGGCTTTAAAAGCACGAATCATCTCGGGATTAATGCCACAACGCAGTTCAGGTTTACTTATTTTGGGCTATTTCAGAGGTGTTACCTGATTTACTTAATTAATAATTATATAATCGTATAATATTATACGAGAGAATAGAAATAATCGTAGTTTCCTTGATAACCTTGGTAACCATGGTAATAGATATGAATAAGAACAGCCATCAAAGTGTTTAAATTTCATCCCCACTATTACTATTAATATGAAACGTCACATTATTTCTAATTGTGCACGTAAGTAAGAAACAACTATTATAGAGCATTGTTTGCAATAGCCTGCCCGCTAGTCTACTGTTTCGCCCTAGGGCGTAAAGCTCTATTTTACGCCCGCAACACGGACCGATGAAAAAATAATTTAAGTACATTTTTCGTGTGATTTCGAAACATCGGCGTAAATGCCTGAAATGTAATAAAGTATTTATAACCCGAGTCGGCCGATATGAATAAATATAAATAATGTTTATCCCACACACATAATCGATTAATGTACATTAAGGCTCAGCCGGGCTTATCATAATTATGCAATCGTTTTATTTCATGAAATGAAAATAGTGAATACATTCAGACATTATCGGCTTATAGGCTAATAAACTAGTTTATTATGTGTCTTTGTGGGACTTGATGGACTCGATTTGCTGTTATTCTCGTGTCGTTAAAGACTGCAGCGGAACCATTGGTTAGTTGTCCTTAATTTAATGTTTTTTCCCAGGTGATAAACTTTTAATTGCCTGCAGCAGTGGATCACACGAAAATATTTTATTCCTATTTGCAATAAGGATATGTTGGTATCAAAATATTTAATATAATCTTCATTTAAGTGCTGGCTAGAAATGTGATCCAATGAAATAGAAAAAATTCTGGAACCTGTATTAATTAGTATGTTCAAATTGGCATGGAAAAAAGTGTTGCTGTGGCCATCATGTAGCTTCATCTAATCTAACAAGATTTTGAAAAAAAAAATTCATTCTGGCATTCTCTACAATTATGATTACTAGACATTCGATTACTGAGGACACGTATAAATTTACTCAAATTGGATTGTAGTTTATGACTCAGTTAAAATCCGAATTGCAGCAATTGTGCAACTAGCATGATTTCCGCGATAATTATTCATCCAGCATGATTAGCATCGTAATCAGAATTTCATTGGCCCAGGTCATCAACATTATGCGATTTCATTGGTTCAAAAGTAAGTAAGGTCAATAGTCAGACTCATAGTTCATACATACAGACCTGCGCAGAGACAATTTAAGGGTGACACCCAGTGTTACCAAGTCAGCGTCAAATCGGTTTAATCTGGCGGATTTAGAATCCGAATTTCGGAATAATTTTAACGGAATTAACGGAATTATTTTAGGTTGTTGAAAAAACTAGGGCATTTTTAATTTAAACTTTAATTTAATTTGAAAAAGGTATATTTTACAAAAAAAAGGAGAAAATTACAACTTTAATTAAAAAAACTCATAACTCACGGAAAAATTAACATATTTTCGAAAATTAAAGTTAGTTTTAAAGGTAGATGTTCTGTGAATATGCTAAAATACTTTATGAAGTCTTATCATATCAGGATTTATTTTTGCTTCGATTTTTGTTTTAAGTGTTCAACAACTTAAAATATAAATTTTCAAAAATTCATAACCCACGGAAAAACTGACACATTTTCAAAAATTAAAGTTAGTTTTAAAGTTAGAGGTTCTGTGAATATGCTAAAATACTTTAGGAAGTCTTATCATATCAGTATTTATTTTTGCTTCGATTTTTGCTTTAAGTGTTCAACAACTTAAAATATAAATTTTCAAAAATTCATTACCTACGGAAAAAGTGACACATTTTCAAAAATTAAAGTTAGTTTTAAAGTTAGAGGTTCTGTGAATATGCTAAAATACTTTAAGAAGTCTTATCATATCAGTATTTATTTTTGCTTCGATTTTTGCTTTAAGTGTTCAACAACTTAAAATATAAATTTTCAAAAATTCATAACCCACGGAAAAAGTGACACATTTTCAAAAATTAAAGTTAGTTTTAAAGTTAGAGGTTCTGTGAATATGCTAAAATACTTTAGGAAGTCTTATCATATCAGTATTTATTTTTGCTTCGATTTTTGCTTCAAGTGTTCAACAACTTAAAATATAAATTTTCAAAAATTCATAACCCACGGAAAAAGTGACATATTTTCGAAAATTAAAGTTAGTTTTAAAGGTAGAGGTTCTGTGAATATGCTAAAATACTTTAGGAAGTCTTATCATATTAGTATTTATTTTTACTTCGATTTTTGCTTTAAGTGTTCAATAACTTAAAATATAAATTTTCAAAAATTCATTACCTACGGAAAAAGTGACACATTTTCAAAAATTAAAGTTAGTTTTAAAGGTAGATGTTCTGTGAATAGGCTAAAATACTTTAGGAAGTCTTATCATATCAGTATTTATTTTTACTTCGATTTTTGCTTCAAGTGTTCAACAACTTAAAATATAAATTTTCAAAAATTCATTACCCACGGAAAAAGTGACACATTTTCAAAAATTAAAGTTAGTTTTAAAGGTAGATGTTCTGTGAATAGGCTAAAATATTTTAGGAAGTCTTATGATATCAGTATTTATTTTTACTCCGATTTTTGCTTTAAGTGTTCAATAACTTAAAATATAAATTTTCAAAAATTCATAACCCACGGAAAAACTGACACATTTTCAAAAATTAAAGTTAGTTTTAAAGTTAGAGGTTCTGTGAATATGCTAAAATACTTTAGGAAGTCTTATCATATCAGTATTTATTTTTGCTTCGATTTTTGCTTTAAGTGTTCAACAACTTAAAATATAAATTTTCAAAAATTCATTACCTACGGAAAAAGTGACACATTTTCAAAAATTAAAGTTAGTTTTAAAGGTAGAGGTTCTGTGAATATGCTAAAATACTTTAGGAAGTCTTATCATATCAGTATTTATTTTTGCTTCGATTTTTGCTTTAAGTGTTCAATAACTTAAAATATAAATTTTCAAAAATTCATTACCTACGGAAAAAGTGACACATTTTCAAAAATTAAAGTTAGTTTTAAAGCTAGAGGTTCTGTGAATAGGCTAAAATACTTTAGGAAGTCTTATCATATCAGTATTTATTTTTACTTCGATTTTTGCTTCAAGTGTTCAACAACTTAAAATATAAATTTTCAAAAATTCATAACCCACGGAAAAAGTGACATATTTTCGAAAATTAAAGTTAGTTTTAAAGGTAGAGGTTCTGTGAATATGCTAAAATACTTTAGGAAGTCTTATCATATTAGTATTTATTTTTACTTCGATTTTTGCTTTAAGTGTTCAATAACTTAAAATATAAATTTTCAAAAATTCATTACCTACGGAAAAAGTGACACATTTTCAAAAATTAAAGTTAGTTTTAACGGTAGTCGTTCTGTGAATATATTAAAATTTTTGAGGAGCTCAATTCTATTTTCGTTTTGTGTTTTGTTGAATTGTATGAAAATATTAATTTTAAAAAATTCATAATTTACGAAAAAATTGACACATTTTGAAAAATCAAAGTTTATTTTAAATCTTGTGGGTATATTAAAAATTTTTGAGCAATTCTATCAAATAAGTATTTATTTTATTTAAATTTCTATTTGTACAATTGTTCTGTTTTAGTTTTTTTTTTGTAATGTTCGACAACTTAAAAATTTAAATTTTAAAAATTCATAACACACAAACATGATTACATTTTCAAAAATCAAAGTTAGAAGGCTGAAAGATCTCTGGTCAATTGCCTGTTGAGGTCATGTGTAAAAGTGTCTCAATAAATGTATTGCCTCTCTCTCAAAGTTAGTTTTAACGGTAGTCATTCTGTGAATATATTAAAAAATTTGAGGAACGCAATTTTATTTTCATTTTTGTTTTTGTATAATTGTTCAAAAATATTAATTTTGAAAAATTCATAATTCACGCAGTAATTGACACATTTTCAAAAATCAAAGTTATTTTTAAAGGTAGTCGTTCTGTGTATATATTTAAATTTTTGAGGAACTCAATTTTATTTTCGATTTGTGTTTTGTTCAATTATTCGAAAATATTAATTTAAAAAAATTCATAATTCACGAAAAAATTGACACATTTTCAAAAATCAAAGTTTATTTTCAATCTTGTGGATATATTAAAATTTTTGTATAAGTATTTATTTTATTTAGATTTCTTTTTGTTCAATTGTTCAACTTAACACATTCATTTTCAAAAATTTATAACCTACGGAGAAATTGGCAGATTTTAAAAAATTAAAGTTAGTTTTAAAGGTAGATTATTTGTAAAGATATTAAATTTTTTGATTCATGCAGGACGGTATCTAATAGACTTCCACATTTTTTTTTTATTAAACTGTTCGTATTATTTATAATTTTCGCTGCAGTCATTATTACGAATATTCACATATTTCCTGGTTTAATTCTAGCGGAATTAGGTTGGCTATCTGGCGGAAATATCAGTTGGCAACGCTGGTCGCATATTATTTCAGGGCGGCCCTGATCTAAAATAACAACCTCAATCCTAATTGTGTATACAAAAAATACACCGCACCGGTTAAGCTAAGTTCAACAAATACAACCATTACGGCTACTAAATATAACTGTTTGTATTTCATGAATTTTATCTGAGCATCAACAACTGAAAAAATTGAAACTCGGCACACGTATACGCACTTAACAATTGTGGATTTATTACGCCCTAACCTGCAGTGACAATTAGGCCCGTTGCTACACCATTTATTTTTTTTATTTTCTAAAGAAAAAATGGTTTTGATAGTTATCACTCCCAAAAAAAAAAATCTAGTACAATTATGACACCGTGACTTATAGCCGTGAAAGGATGCAGCCATAAATTAGATAAAAATCGGGACACCTGCGTAAAACAATCGACGACGTTCTTCGGAACAAAAGGTGGACGAATTCGGGCTAAGCGTGAAAACAGGTGTATTTTTTGCACCTTGTCTGATTATTCCCACCCACAATAATTGTTTATTTGTTTCGAGAAGCTGTAGGCTATTTGTAATCCGTGGTAATAAGTTCTGGACAAAAATAATATATGGTTTCATTTTATAATCAAGATTTTTCTTCTATCCATTTTGGCTGAAAGAGCTCTGATCGATAACCATTTATCCGACTAAATTATCTTTATTGCGAAAAGTACAAGAAATACCATGGCAAAAGTAGGCGAACTTGAGTGAGATATTGTAGTAGTGTCCATCTTGATAGGCAGAAAAACTTATAGTAAAACCACACCACTGTTAACAGAATGGTCCGCAAATTTCGGAACGTTCAACGGATTTTTGTTCCAACAATTCCAAGGAACCACATATTTTTGCTAAAATGGTGGTTTTATTTCCCTCGATTTCCCCTTTGTATGGAAAGTTTAAATAAAGGTAAGTTAACAGTTGTGTGGAGTATTTTTTTCTCTACAAGAAACATATTTACACTTTTGCTCTAAAATAATTTGGGGAGCCAATATTTGAATATTAAGAATTTAACTATGGTGCGTGAACCAATTCTACACCCTGTATAATAGAGCCCTTAAAAAAAAAATCGGAAATCGCGAGTTTGACCGTAAAGTGCAACTACTCCTTCACCTTACGTAAATTCCCCTTTGAAAGCAGGGCCTTAGAAAAAGCGTGTGATTTATGATCATTATTGAAATTCACAGTTAAAAATTAACCAAAATGCGTTTATAGCTTGAGTGATCGAAGCATGAAACTTACCCCTATAAAATGCATCGCTATTGTAATTCTTCTCAGTCACTACTATCATTAAAATACGCTAAATCCGCTGATCAATTAACACTTAACACACAATCGCACTATTATAAATTTAGTATTAATATCACTTTTTCAGAAACACCACGCGGAAATAACAACGGTCAATCGATTACTGACAATAACAACGCAGATTTGTCTGACCACGGGAAGTGTGCAAGGTGACGCGAATTAGCAAAAACGAGTAATTTGGGGAAGATTATCAGTTGCGATGCGCAATTTCGTGCCGTGTTCGATTGATAACGTGAATTCAGACGATGAATCATTTTTATGCAGGTCGCTACAAGCAGTGTTGCCGGGAGTAATTTTTAATTTTCCCCAAATGTTTCATAAAACCCCCCAAAATTACCCACCCCAAAAAATACCCCATCGATTGAAGTTTTTTTTTACCCCCATTTTAGGGAAAACCCCCCAATCTGGCAAAACTGGGATTAGAGAAGGCGCTTTGATAAGTTTTCGGAATTTGCACAAAACAAAGTTTTATAACTCCGTTTTTCCGAAAATATGTAGGTAGTACAAAAAGGCCATTTAGAAAATTAGAACAATATTTAATCGTGCTGTGGCATCCTCCAAATAATTAAAATATTTCTTTATTTTTTTCGGAAAGCCTCGCTAATTAACTACTTAAAATTGTTCGCATTTTTTTAAATAATTTCTAAACAGTTCCAGTTATACCGGGCGATCAGCTTCATGCCGGACCAAAGTATTATATTTAACAATTACTAAAAGTCTAAACTGGCAGCAAAAATAATTTCTTGATTTAAAAATTTTCGAAAAAAAAAATCAAAAATCGAATCGAAATATTTAAAAATTTAGTAATTCCTCAAACACAAATCGCGCAGGCTGTATTTTCTAGCTAAAGATCAAAGTACATTCGTTTTATCTTAAAACAACCACAATAATTATATTAAAAACATTAAAAAAAAAATCAAGTACAAGCTAAAAATATCAAAAATTCAGTCTGCAAAATCTAAATAATAGGGCAAAATAAAAAACAAAAAATTAAAAAACCAGCCAAAAATTCGCTCATAAAAATCAACAATTCATTTAAATCTAAAGTAAAGACCAATAAAAAAATTCTCACATTAAAATTAATAATTAAGGTAACAGAACTAAAAACATTGGTGAAAAAATTGAAAAAAGAGAACTTAATAATCGAAAATTTTGGTTTAGATGCAAAAAAACATCTAAAATATAGGCCAAAAAAATCAAAAACCCTGGTCTAAAAAATAAAAATGCAGACTAAAAATTGAAAATTCAAGCAAAAGAAAAATAATTTACCATTTTCAGCCCCAAAAATAAATTTTTACCTCAAAGTAAATTGCCGAAACTCTAAACTCAAGATTAATTTAAAAAAATCGCCCATAAAAACAATAATTCAGCTTAAAACATCTAAAATGAAGGGCAAAAAATTAAAGATTTGGTCAAAAAAACCTAAAATACCGGCCAAACGTTCGCACACAAAAATCAACAATTAAAAATCTAAAGTATAAACCAATCAAAAATTCGCTCGATTAAATGATTAATTAAGGTAAAAAACAGAATATAGGCAAAACATTGAAAATTTAGATTCTCGGCAAAAATAAAAAATGCAGACCAGAAAAAAACGAAAATTTTTCGAAAACTTTGGTTTAAGGGCCAAAAACTCTAAAATTTGGAACAAAGAAATAAAAAACGCAGACCAAACATCTAAAATCAATCAAATATCCTGATGTAAAAAAAAATAAAAAATCAATCAAAAGAAAAGTGCCATTTTCAGCCCCAAAAATTACTTTATCCCAAAATAGATTGCTGGAACTCTAAACTCGAAAGTAATTTAAAAAATCGCCCATAGAAACAATAATTCAGGTTAAAAAAATCTAAAATGAAGGGCAAACTTTGTACGAAAACTCGAAAATACCCTCAAAACAAAAAAAAAATCGCCCATAAAAATCAAAAATTCATGTTAAAAATTTAGAGTGTTGACCATTCAAAAATTCACTCGTTCAAATTAATGATTAAGATAAAAAAAAAATTAAAAAATCGAAAAATGTAGACCAAAAAAAAAAATCAAAAATTTCAACAGACCATTAGAAAATTTGACCAAAATCAAAATATTTTTTGCCAAAAACTCTAAAAATTAGAACAAAGAAATCAAAAATACAGACCAAACATCTAAAATATAAGCAAAAAATAAAAATAAAATTCCTGGCCTAAAAAAAACATGCAGACCAAAAAATTTAAAAATCAAGAAAAGAAAAATAATTTGCTATTTTCAGTTAAAAAAATAACTCTAGCTCAAAATAAATTGCCAACTAGAAACGCAAAAATGTTTAAAAAAAGATAAAGGACAAAAGATTAAAAACTCGAAAATACCGCGCTTAAAAATGAATAATTCAGGTTGAAATATAGCCCAAAAAATGAAAAATTCGGGCCTAAAAATAAAAAATGCCGACCAAAATTCCAAAATTTTAACAAACAAATCGAAAATTTAGAACAAAATGAAGAAAAATTAGTTCAAAAGATTATAAATTTATACCAAAAAAAAAACGAAACTGCAGGTCAAAAATCTAAAATATAGGTAAAAAAATCAAAACCCAGTCCTAAAAACAAAAAGATTGAATATTTAATATAATAATAATAATTTATTTACGGGCGACGAGTGTTGCCATTAGTGATGGGCCGATTCGGATAAAAATAATCAGTGACTCCGATTATTGAAATAATCGGTGACTCCGATTATTAAAATAATCGTCGAGTGGCGATTATTTTTAATCCGATTCGAAACCGTATTCCGATTCTGAATCGTATTTCGATTCGGAATCGTATTTCGATTCGGATTCGTATGCCGATTCGCATTCGTTTGCCGATTAGTATTCGTATTCCGATTTCGAATATTATTCCGATTCGGATTAATATTCGGATTCGGATTTGCGTGGCATATCAACAGTTTGGCACTTCATGGACAGTAGACGCAGTGTTTTTGCGGTACTAGGGCGCATCACGGTCCTTTGGATTTCGTTTTATTGCGTCTTGTCGATGTCGGGTCGATAATAAACGTAGAGAAAAAAGCGGCGCGTTTCTGTTATTTCTGAAGATTTAAGTAATTACAATTCCAAAAAATATATCTCTACTGTTAGAAATAGGATTAGGATTCTCCGTCACGAAGTACGAGATTTAAATATCGAATATGACCGGTAGGGGTACAATTTTCAAGGGAAGGCTTTTTTTGTTTTCTTCGACTCTCCGATTATTTTTTTCCGATTTCGTTTATTTTTCCAATTCCGATTATTTTTTAATTTTTCCAATTCCGATAATTTTTTATATTTTTCCGATTATCAAGAGATACTCCGATTACGATTATCATCCGATTATTTCCGTCATCCGAATCCAAATATTCCGATTATTAAAATCATCCGATTATCATCACTAGTTGCCAGTAGTAATTTTTAATTTTCCCTAAATATTTAATAAAAATCCCCTAAAATTACGCAACTGTCCTCCAAAATAATAAAATTTGAGAATAAAACGTAAATATAGTGGGAATTTATTGAAAACTTGTATACAAAATTAAAGTAGTATAAATATAAAATTTATTATTCATCTTCATCCGCAATATTTTCATTTTCTTTTCGGCACATACATATTTTATAAATAAAAGTGCAGCATCTCATTGGGGGTCACAAAATTAAGAAAACGGTAATAATAGAATTCCTAGGACAACTTCCATAAATGATGTCACAGGTTTTTCCTCTTTGTTGAGGAAAATTACTGACTTCTTTATGGCTGTGCACTATTGGTAATGATGATTTCTAGCATGTTCATTAATTTCCCCAAAAATACCCCTCGTATAAAATTCTCACCACAAAAAATACCTCATTGATTGAACAACAACAACACTGGCTACAAGAAACATTTTGTATATTCAAAATCATCAGTGAATATATTAAAATTTGCTAAAGCCGCCACGTTTTCTTTGCAACTTTTGGAATCCAAAATCTGCAGACTTATTTATGCCCAAATCTTTACGCGCGAAATATTTAAGGTATTTAAGGTGGTCAATTCATTAGCAATTAAATAAATTTGAGACAACCTCACTTGTTGCAGATGAATTAAATAAATTTAATTAAGACGAAAATAGACTGAATATATGAATATTTAACCTGAAGACTTGAATTTGCAGAGTCACGAACATTAGAACAATTTGCGTTTTTATTAAATTTATCATTGGCAATTATTGAAACTATCATCCTTGGTCTGTGAAAACCAAAACTTTTTTTGCTGCTTTTCTTGTTTCGTACTTGCATCTTGGATTGGTTTTCTACTTCCACCCAAATTTTACTGTAAAATATTTGGCGTGTCACCCCCATACACGCTATCATCCTTTTATGGATAACTTTTGGTCAATTTCTTTCGTTAGTAATTTTATCACACTTATTTCGTTCAAACTTCACGTCTTCACTTTTTCCATAGTATAACCTTTGATAATAATCCGTAAAGATCGAAACACGTGCCAGCAAATTGAAAATAAAATCATAGAAAGTACGTTTACTTCGAAAACTCTCTTACACCTAAACCTCTGCAGAAACTGCACGATTTATATAAAGTTTATTTTTTTAAATGTCCCTTCATGTTTTTATAACCACCGCGAGATATTCTTTTATTGGAACAAAAATAAATTCATTATAGACCAATAATAATTGTATTCAATAAATTACCCCAATAACTTCAAACTGGCATAAAACACGGTCGTTTCAATTGCTTTGAAACCCACTACATCAACTAAACGACTTTGGCCACGATCCAAAGTTCCCGAACAATCCCCGTCGCGCTCATTAATTACCACCAATTCCCGCACAAATATCTCAATTTGCCATCTAATAACGCCGCCAGGATTATCCCATAATTCTGGTCGCATTTTTTCTAGATGGATTTTTTGTGTGTGTGTGTTCTGTCTAGCTCCAATTATCGCCGTGATATGTGTCTGCTAAATTAATTTCCGACGGGTATAAATCGGGCGTAACGCTTTTTGGGACGTTTCGGCCTCCGCTCACCCACACACGTGTTTCCCATTCTAATATATCGCCGATTAGATTTGTCTAAGTGGAATTTCTGGTTGGCGCACGATTTTTATCTCGATTTCTGTTAATTGGGCGCCGGGGAACGGTGTTAATTGGGTTTTAGGCGTGTTTCGCAAAATGCTGAAATTTAATTGGGGTTTCCTTTGATGTTCTCACATCAGTCATTTTCTAATCTTAAATATACAGTATGTTTCTTATCATACATGTTGAAATTTTTGTTTTTCTGTTGTCAATTTCAGCATTATTTTTGATGTCAATGCATCTTTGGAATGTTCAAATTTTTGTCTGTTAATGGGTTCTCTCTGGCGAATTTCAACTTTATAATTGACATACTAAGCTGAATAAGTTGAAATATTAATAACGAAATTAATTATGTATGTACGATTGCCTAAGCTTATCACCTAAATATTCGTGTTTTCAGGCCAATATGTGTGAGTTTGATATAAAATACAGGGTGTATTTGAAATAACGAACAAGCATTTAAGGGCACATACACAAAATATTTGTGAACCCATTTCCGTCAAAATTTATTCGAAAAAAAAATTTTGAATTTTCCTAATTTTTCGAGGTTTTTTAAACATTTTGAGAACCGATGCTTTTCTCATTTAATTAGGTCTGCATGGAATGAGTGTTTGTTTATTTAAAACGCGAGATACGATTTCTTGCCTCCGAAATTTGAAGTGTTATCGCTTGGGAATTTTACTTGAAAATTCGCGGCTAGTTTCACTAGTTTTTTTTGGACTTTTAGTGGAATTTTGTGGCTTTACCAAATGCACACT
The DNA here is from genome assembly GCA_910593695.2 of Ocypus olens. Classification (NCBI taxonomy): domain Eukaryota; kingdom Metazoa; phylum Arthropoda; class Insecta; order Coleoptera; family Staphylinidae; genus Ocypus; species Ocypus olens. The sequence continues at coordinate 11,344,981 of OU343055.1, read as the reverse complement.
TTCTACGAGATTTTGTTATTTTTCCTGAAAACCACTCAATAAATTTTATTAAAAATTTCAGGAAACATTCTAGACGTATGTACCTATGAAACAAACATAAACTCCAAATTGGGTTATCACTAATTTTGTTGGAAGCATTCGTGAAAATTCGTGGCTTTGCAAAATGCATACTTTGTATGATATTTTTTTTATTTTCTTGAAAACCTCTTAATGAATTTTATTAAAATTTTCAGGAAACATTCTTGATACATGAACCCATGAAATAGACTAAAAAATCGAAATTGGATTATCATAGTTTTTTTCGGAATTTTACTTAAAAATTCGTGACTTTGCATTAACTTTGTACGAGATTTTTTCAATTTTCCTGAAAACTCCTAGATGAATTTTATAAAATTTTCAGGAACCATTCTAGATAAATGTACCTATGAAATAAATGAAAAAAACCCAAGAATGGGTTATCACTAGTTTTTCGGAATTTTATGTAAAATTTCGTGACTGCAAAATGCACACTTTCTACAAGATTTTTTAAATTTTCTTGAAAACCTGTTAATGAATTTTATTAAAATCTTCGGGAAACGTTCTAGACATATATATCTATGAAATAAACGAAAACCCCAAAATTGGGTTATTACTAGTTTTTTCGGAATTTTGCGTAAAAATTCTTGGCTTTGCAAAATGCACACTTTCTACGAGATTTTTTCGATTTTTCTGAAAACTCCAAGATGAATTTTATAAAATTTTCAGGAACCATTCTAGGCATATGTACCTATGAAATAAATAAAAAACGCAAGAATGGGTTATCACTAGATTTTCGGAATTTTATGTAAAATTTCGTGACTGCAAAATGCACACTTTCTACAAGATTTTTTAAATTTTCTTGAAAATCTCTCAATGAATTTTATTAAAATTTTCAGGAAATATTCTAAACATATGTACCTATGAAAGAAACGGAAAAACAAAAATGGGTTATCACTAGTTTTTTTGGAATTTTACCTGAAATTTTGTGGCTTTACTAAACGCGCTCTTTCTACGAGATTTTGTTAATTTTCCTGAAAGCCCCTCAATAAATTTTATTACAAACTTCAGGAAACATTCTAGACATATGTACATACGAATCAAACATAACCCAAAATAGGATTATCGCTCATTTTGTTGGAAGCTTACGTGAAAATTCGTGGCTTTGCAAAATGCATACTTTCTGTGATATTTTTTTTATTTTCTTGAAAACCTCTTGATGAATTTTATTAACATTTTTACGGAACATTCTAGATACATGTGCCTATAAAATAAACGAAAAAAACAAAATTGGATTATCACTGTTTTTTTTCGGAATTTTACTTAAAAATTCATGGCTTTGTAAAATGCACACTTTCTACGAGATTTTTCAGTTTTCCTGAAAACTCCTAGATGAGTTTTATAAAATTTTCAGGAACCATTCTAGACATATGTACCTGAAATAAATGAAAAACCCAAGAAACCGAATTTACTTTCAATTATATTTTTTAATTTTCTTGAAAACGTCTTAATGAATTTTATTAAAATTTTCACGAAACATTCTAGATATATGTACCCAACGTTTTTTTTTTGTAAAAGATAAACAGTCCTCAAGTTCATTGACGCTTAAAGGGCACTCAGATATTTCCTACGCGCTTGTTGTAATTCGATATCTAAAGCCGATGCCGTTTAAAAATTAGGTCACATTACCAGTGCCCCCAAACATGTTGCGTATTTTCACTCATTAACTTTAATAATTAATTACGGGCTTTTTGTTACAGTTATAAACAAAATAATTGCGAATATTGTTTAAAAATAATATAATCTGTTCGTTATTTCAAATACACCCTGTATATGGATTTTCTTAAGCCCACGCCAAAATTATACAAATATTAACTTGAAAATTTAAAAAAATAATCAGTTAATAAATAACTATTTTTTTACATTATCAATGCTAACAAAAAATAAATAAAATAAAAAAAAACTTTAATCAGTTAGTGTAAATAACTATTTTTTTTTACGATTATCAATTTAAATTAATTATTTGCAAATTAAAATCGTATAATGGGATTAAAAGTGTGAACGAAATTGTATTTATATTGGCATAGGAATTAAAGGATTATTGCTTATAAGTAGTATTAATATTTGATAAAGATCAGACTCGTTAATATTTTAATTGGAAACTCATATGCACATCCAATTTGATGCGTGAATAATATTAAGCTCAGGTCAGATAAATCCCATCCCTTAAATATTTAAAGTGCCCTTTATACGTTTATATTTCACCTTTTCCCGGAGCGCCCAAGAAAATTGTGTTTGATCAGGGACTCGAGGGCCCCCAGACCTTACATCGCTTTCAATAAAATTCACGCCCGAATAAACGACGAAGGAAAACGAAAAACCTTCAATAGTCGATCCATAGGTTTATTGATTTAATTACATAATTACGGATTAATGGAAATAAAAATATTCGATCATATGGATTTTCATGAGTAGGAAATTGATAACGAGTTGAGGATACTTTCTTAGTTTGGCTATTAGGATGGACCAGAAAACACAAAAGTTTGAAAATTAGTAAAATAGAAGAAAATCGACGTTTTCTATTTATCTACACCTCGGGAAAATATTTTTTCAAAGCATGCGAAAATGACTTTTCCTGTTTTTCAAAACGACCTCTAAATATTATTTTAAAAATCTAAGAAATAGGGCCGGTTCTGCTGCGAAGTTCTTTTTTATTTCAAAATTGTTGCGTTTTTCCACAATTTAGGGAGGATGGACCTAGAAGTTTTTATGGAATCGTAATCTCGAATACATTTTGAATATATTTGTTGATGGCAATTGTTTTTATATTTTTTTTCAGGTCACCGAAATTATTTGTATCTTTTCACAATTCTCGTTTCATTGGAAAAATATTTTTAAGAAATTTGAAGATATTTACAAATTTTTGTAGTAGAGAAATACCGGATGAATTTTGAATACCTTTGTGAAATTTTAAAACGATGGCAATGCTTTTATATGTTTTTCAGGTCGCTGAAATTCTTGGATCTTTCCACAATTCTACGTTCCTTTGAAATAATATTTTCAAGAAATTTAGAGATGAGAGATTATAGTTTTTTTTTTGTAGTAGCGTAACTCCGAATGAATATTGAATAGATTTGTGAAATTTCAAGTCAGCGGAAATTGTCTTTGAAATGATTGTATTTTCTTACAATTACATACCCTGTTCAAATAGAATTATCTTAAAATTCAGGTATATGGTATTTACAGATTTTTATAGAATCGTAATGCCAAATGAATTTTGAAGAGATTTGTGTAATTCTAGTTCGATGCCAATTGTTTTTACATTTTTTTTTCAGGTCGCTAAAATTATTGTATATCTTCACAATTTCACGCTCTGTTCAAATGGAATTATCTCAAAATATAGGGAGGAGGTATTTACAAGTTTCTATGGAATCGTCATCTCGAATCAACTTTGAATAGATTAGTGAAATTTCAAGTTGATGGCAATTGTTTTTTATATTTTTTTCAAGTCACTAAAATTATTGTATTTCTTTACAATTTCACACTCTGTTCAAATAGAATTATCTCAAAATTTGGGGAGAAAGGATTTACAAGTGTTCGAATAAATTCTGAATAAATTTGTGAAATTTCCTGTCGATAGCAATTCTTTTTAAATTTTAAGTCGAAGAAATTTTTATATTTTTTACAATTACGCGCTCTGTTCAAATTTTTAGGAATCATCCTAAAATTTAGGGATGGGGTGCTTATGAATTTTCGTAGAATTGTAATTTCAAATGAATTTTGAATAGATTTGTGTAATTGATTTTATATTTTTTCAAGTCGTGGAAATTATTGTATTTTTCCACAATTCCACACTCTGTTCGATTAAGATTTTCTTGAAGTTTATGGATGAGGTGTCTACAGATTTTTGTAGTAGAGTAATCCTGAATTTATTTTGAATAGATTGGTCATATTTCAAGTCGATTCCAATAGTTTTCTTATTTTTTTTAGCATTTTTCTTCACAATTCCACGATCTGTTCGAATGGGATTTTGTGAAAATTGAAGGATGGGGTGGTTACAATTTTTAATAGAATCACAATCACAATTTAATTTTGAATAAATCTGTAAAATTTCAAAACGTAGCAATCGTTTTTATATATTTTTTTAAATCGTCGAAATTATTGTTATTTTCCACAATTCTGCGCTTCGTTCGGACGTAATTATCTCGAAGTTTAGGGATAGGGTGTTTACAGATTTTCATAGTAGCGCAATCCCGAATAAATTTTAAATCGATTTGTAAAATTTAAAGTCGATGGCAATTGTTTTCATATTTTTTTCAAGTCGTCATTGCATTTTTTGACAATTTTGCGCTTGGTTCGAATGGGATTGTGTCGAAATTATGGAATGTGGTGCTTTAATTTTTTTTTATAGAAACGTAATCCTGAATTAATTTTGAATAGTTTAGTGAAATTTCAAATCGATGGCATTTATTTTTATATTTTTTTCAAGTCGTCGAAATTATTGTGTTTTTCCAAAATTCCGCGCTCTGTTCGAACGAAATTATCTCGAAGTTTAGGAATTGGGTCTTTGCAGATTTTAAAAGTAGCACAATCCCGAATAAATTTTCAATGGATTTGTAAAATTTTAAGTTGATGACAATTGTTCATATTTTCTTAGGAAGCCAAAATAGTTGAATTTTTCACAATTTGTCTCTTGGTTTAAATGGGATTATATAGAAATTAGGGAATGGTGTGCTTTATTTTTTTTAACTTTAGAATAAATTAGTGAAATTTCAGATTGATGGAAATTATTTTTATATTTTTTTCAAGCCGTCGAAATTATTGTTTTTCGAAAATTCCATGGTGTTTACATATTTTTTTAGTATTTCAAGGCGATTCCAATAGTTTTCATTTTTTTTGACGCCGAAATTATGGCATTTTTTCTTCACAATTTCATGCTACGTTCGAATGAGATTTTGTCAAAATTTAGGAATGGGGCGTTTACAGATTTGTGTAGAATCATTATCACAAATTAATTTTGAATAAATCGGTCAAATTTGAAGTCGATTTATTTTTTTCAAGCCGTCGAAATTATTATGTTTTTCCAAAATTCCGCGCTCTGTTCGAACGAGATTATCTCGAAGTTTAGGGATGTGGTGTTTATAGATTTTTATAGTAGAATCATCCAGAATTTATTTTTAATGGATTAGTCAAATTTCAAGTCGCTCCCAATAGTTTTCAATTTTTTTTTAGGACGCCGCATTTGCCGAAGTCGTGAACTTAATTAGTGAAATTAGTGAAATTTCAGATTGATGGCAATTGTATTTATATTTTTTTCAAGCCATCGAAATTATTGTGTTTTTAAAAAAATCAATGGTATTTACATATTTTTGTAGTAGAGTAATCCAGAATTCATTTTGGATAGATTAATTAAATTTCAAGGCGATTCCAATAGTTTTCATTTTTTAGGGATTTTTTCTTCACAATTTCATGCTGCGTTCGAATGGGATTTTGTCAAAATTAAGGGATAAGGTGTTTACCATAATTCCATAATTCTACGCTCGGTTCGAATAAAATAATCCCGAAGTTTAGGGATGGGGAGTTTACAGATTTCTATAGTACCGTAATCCCGAATGAATTTTAAATAGTTTTTTGAAATTTTAAGTCGTTGGCAATTGTTTTAATATTTTTTTTATTTTTCACAATTTCGCCCTTAGTTCGAATGCGATTATGTCGAAATTAGGGAATTTGTGCTTTCAGTTTTTGTAGACACGCAATTCTGAATGAATTTTGAATATATTTGTGAAATTTCAAATCGATGGTAATTGTTTTTAAATTGAAATTATTGTATTTTTCCACAATTCCACGTTCAGTTCGAATGGGATTTTGTTAAAATTTAGGGATGGGGTGTTTACAGATTTTCATAGAATCCCGAACAAGTTTTGAATGAATTTGTAAAACTTAAAGTCGATGGCAATCGTTTTTACAGTATTTTCAAGTCACAGAAATTTTTGTATTTTTCTAAATTATTTAGTTGCAAAATTTCTCAAAAAAAAGCATACATTTGTTTAGAAAGAAAAAGAAATCTTACGATGGTGCCCTGATGCTGTACATCACTTGCGTCGTGCCGGCCTTGGACATCGGCTTTCGAGTGAAGGAAGATTTTTTAGCATTAGATACTGATATTTCCTTCATTTCTTCTTTTATTGCGTTTTTTCGTTCTTTTCTCGGCCCTCTGGTTTGTTTTCCTGTTGGTCTTGTCTGGTATATTTTCTTGGTTATTCTTGGTCATTATTCTGATATGCCCAAACCATCTGGTATTTTTTTGTAATAGTTGTATTTGAAGGTTATTCTGTCTTTTCTTGTTTTGTTTTTTATTTCCCTTTAGATACCGATATTTCCTTTTTCCCTCTTCGTTTATTGCGCGTTCCCATTCTCTTCTCGGCCCTCCTTTGGTTTGGTTTCCTGTTGGTCTTGTCTTGTATATTTTCTTGGTTATTGTTTCTTTACTCAATCTTCTGATACGCCCAAACCATCTTATTTGGTCTTCTGTTATTCTTTCTTAAATTTGTTGTACTTGTAGGTTTTTTTATGAGTTTTATTTCTTATTCTGTTTATTCTTGTTTTGTTTTCTATTTTTCTGAGGAATCTCATCTCCGTCGCATTTATTATTTATATTTGTTTTCTCGACATCATGCATGTTCCGCTGCTTTATGTTAGTGATGATCTGATCTAGAGATGGGCGAAATGGCTCTTTTTTGCGGGTTGCCGCACTGAAAAGAATCAGTGAAAAGAAGACGAAAAAAAGGTCCACACTTCCAAAATTTTACAATTTACCCCGAAAACAAAGTGGAGACCAAAAACAAGAAAGACTTTTTTTGACTCTTTGAGTCCACTTACTAGTAAGTTATCATCTCTAGTCTGATCACTTTTTATGTGCTTCTTGTTATTTCCTTTCAGTTAAAGAAAGTATTTTTTAACATATATTTGTATAATTTCGCTGTTTCTACATCTTTGACTATTTTTTTATTACTTATCAGCGGCGGCTCGTGGATGGTCGGCGGTGAGGCAACGGAAGAAAATTTGACCGAAAAAGCAACGGAATATTTGCTTCCTTTATTAGAGTAAGTAGTGCGGCACGAGCGCCATCTTTGTCTTTGCCTCACCTACGGAAATCCACGAGCCGCCGCTGTTACTTATATTATCGCACCTAAGTGTCTATATTGTTCTACGTGTTCTATACTTTTCTCTTTTATTTTATTTTTTTCATATTTCTGTTCTTCTTTTGCCATTATCATAGCCTTTGTTTTTCAAAGTTTATTTTCTTGAGTTCTTCTACTATTTTCACACTATGTTGTAGTTCCTCTTCTGTCTCTGCCATGTCGTCTGCAAGGAGTAGCTCTATTATTTTTGTTATTTCCATTTTATTTAATGACCTTGAAAGCTTTCCTAGTTCCTATACGTTTAATTGATTTCTCGTTGCTGATTTAAAAAAATTGATATTGTAAAACAATCATGTGCTTTTATCATTTAATTCCTAGTTCCTAGTTATTAGAACATAATAGAAATTTTAGTTCTGTAAATTAGATATCTTTACTGATAATGAACTCACAATTTCAAAACAGCATTATTATCCCAACCAAGAATAAACAACCAGAATCGTTTTTTTTTTCGAAAGAACGCGAAGATAATATGCAGTTGTACTTACATCGCGAGTATCGGCTTAATAAAGGCTACCCAACGCACATCCACATACAAACATATATTTAAGAAATTCTCGTTCAGCATAATTCAAGGAGAGGATAATTGCGGCGATTATTTGCGTTAATGCAAAGTAAAGAGCAATTTATAAACAGAGGTATCAAGGGCAATTTAAAAATGTAAATTATACGCCTTTAACAAGTGAAAATAAATAGTTTGCTCACACAGGGATGCGAGAGGTAAGAAAAATGATCGAAAAACACAGTAATAACATCGCCGTTTACACCGGTTTATATGCGAGTTAATAATTTTATAACAACATGAATCAATCTGGCCATCAATATTCCGTTCATTAGTTTTAATGGTAGCTGATTGATGGGTTGGGATCTTTCGGACGCGAGGAATATATTGGTTGTATTGGTTAATATTGGTCGGTGGACGGGCAAAAACGGTTGCCCCGGGTGAGGATCGAACTCACGACCTTAAGATTATGAGACTTACGCGCTGCCTACTGCGCTACCGAGGCCTTGATACAATTCTATCACTTCTATATTCAAAATTTTATTGGATTGATGAGGCTGTTACTTGGTGAAATTTCATGATATATGTGGTGAGTAAAACACGTGTGTTGAGAATTTTCACAAATTTTTAATGTCGAAACACTGCGACATATGTTTCGCCACACAGCGGCTTCATCAGGCAGATGATTAATCATTACATTAAAAATTTGTGAAAATTCTCAACACACGTGTTTTACTTACCACATATTCTAAATTTTAAATATTTAAATAGTGGTAAGTTTTAAATATACCGAGCAGAACAAATTTTTAAATCTCTAATTTTAAAACCAAATCAAAATTCTTCAAGAGTGTAGCATCTGTTCAAAGAAGTTGTTATGCATAAATAAATATAAATTTAAGAGACAACAATAAATAATTTCTCATTTAACTAAAATATAACATATTCCACGTTGTAAGAGAATAATCCGTGCATAATTTGATTATAATCCGCATGACTTACGGCGGAGCGTCGGGACGCACACGCTGTAACGTGTGTCGGTCGTCGGGGGTTGTTTAGAGTAATAAACCTCCGTTCAGGAGGTTAAACACGTATTAATTAGAGAGCAGCCAATAGTTTAGCGAGGGTGGAGGCGTCGTTTATGGGGGCGCATTTATGATAATCCGCGTCCATTTTGCGTCCCAGCGCGACGCTATCGATTACAGCGGTTGCCAGGCGACGGCGCCTTGTTGCTAGGAGACAGCATCCCCGTATGCAGATGCCGCTAAATAGGGAGAAGCGTCGCGACGCCTGCCGCCGTATCCACCCCCGCAGCGGGATGCCCCCACCACCGAAGTTATTGCTGGGGTGCATCTTTAATTAATGGACGTGAAATGGAGGATCATAGCTGCTATTACTTCTACTTCTGCATTTAACTCGTTAAAATTTCAAACGATGGACTAATTGTTAGTATTACTTATATTTCTACTCGTTACGATTTCAAACGATGGAAAAAGTGAGATTTGATTTTAAACTAATTTGTAGTATTACTTCTACTTCTACATCTACTTCTACATTTATCTCATTAAGATTTCAAACGGTGGACTAATTGTTAGTATTACTTCTACTTCTACTCGATTTCAAACGATGGAAAAAGTGAGATTTAATTATAAGTTTTATATTCGCTTCTAACAGTTTAACATTCTCAAAATCAAAATGTACAGAGACCTGTAAAACATACATTTTCATTGCTTTATACAAAGTAATTACTATAATCAACTTTGGAAATATAGAAGCATTTTATCGCAATATGGTAAATCACGTCCAATTACTAATAATGGTAGCACGCAGTGGCGGCTCGTGGAACATGTTGATGGTAGAGCCACTTGTACAATATACCCCCTCCTTTTTTTAAGAAAGAAAGGACGATTTATCTTCCTAATAACTGGCTAAAAGTGTTTTAAGAATTAATTAAAAATGTTTAAATAAAACACACTTTTACTTAGTTAATATCACACTGTTTATTTAATAAAATAAACAGTGTGATATTAACTAAGTAAAAGTGTGTTTTATTTAATTAAAAATGTATCACGAAGTAAGTGCCGCCAACCTCAATCAGTTTAAAAATGTTTAACTCCGAAATCCGATTAAATATTTTTTACAATTAATTCCAGTCTTTCCCCGATGTTTTAATGATTCATGAAAGTATTTCTACAGGAAGTCTTTTACTTCTTTTTAATTTCACCCTGTGATAATGTATGGAATTTTTTAATTACTTTTCCATTAATTTGAGAGTTAATTCTGAATGAACTTAACTTTTTTAGGTTTTCGTTACTTTAAAAACTACCCTATTTTATCCAAGACATTTTTTCTCTATTTTTTTTTGTTAATTCGTAGGTCGAATACGAATTCTAATTTTAAAAATTCTACACGGCAATTTAAATTTTCATCCCCTTAAAACCACCCCAGTTTATCCAATACATTTAAAAAAAATATTTTTTCTACACTCGGCGTCAAAAAAAAAGCGCCACTCGAAAAATCGCGAAAAAACTCGATTTTTCAAACCGTCGTAACTTGGTTCAATTTGGTCGAAAATCGATGAATCTTTCAGTTTGGGAAAGATTCAAGTTTTATCTTTAAGAATGTGTAGTTGATATTGACCCCAAGTCCAACCCACCCCCCGTAATAACGCGATGGAAAAAAAATGTTTTTTTTTTATGTAAAAAATTGTCCAACTTTGACAAGCTATACCGTGCGCAAAAAAAAATCGGCGGGAAATTTCACCACAATGGCAGAAAAATTTAATCAATTTTCTTTAAATGCCTTAAAAATTCGAGTCGTTTAGATGATTTAGAGTAAAGTTATGAATTTTTGAAAAAAATGACATTTTTCACTTGTCTTTTGTCTGAAATTTCAATTAAAATGAACAAATTTGATCACCCTGTCGAAAACCTTTTTTTGCACTAGGGGTGACAGAGGGTGTAAGAAAACTTATGCTTTTCAGATCGCAAAGAATCATCGGCTTCTGAGCAAAATTGACCGAGTTATGACCAAAATGGAATTGTTGTAAAAGTTGTAAAAATTTAACATTTTTTGTCAATCCAAAACACTTTTTGTAGGGGTTTTCAGGGGGTCACGAAAGTAGAAAACTTCTTGTGATCGCAAAATTCCATCGAGTTTCGTGCGAAATTTGCCTAGGCGCAAAATGTATTTTTTTCAAAACTGCATAACTTTGTGCCAAATCATCGCATCGACTTGAATTTTGGAGGAAATTGGAGGAAAATGATTAAACTTTATTGCCTTGCTGACCGATTGAGTCCACGATTTTTTTTTTGCACACGGTACAAGAAACGCAATGTGCAATCTTCAAAAACATTTTTTTTTTCTTTAAGGTGTGGCAGAGGGTGGAATCGTTTTAGCAACAAAACAATTCACATGACGTTGAAGAGAAAATTTGAAACTGTTCAAACTGCAAAAGTTCATCGATTTTGGTGCAAAATTACTCATCTTATGACCAAAAAAGTGAAAAATGTCCAAAGTGCCGAATCGGTATTTTGCCCCAAGTGCCAAATTTCATACTACCGACCATACCCAAAGTGCCGAACGACGCCAAGCGACGTCGCATCGTTCGTAAACAAGGCATCGGCACTTTGTCCCGGACCTCATTAAACGTGCATTCGACACAGTATGGCATAAGAGCCCTATATACTAATTATGCACCACGGGTTGCCTACCTCAATTTATAAAAATCATAGACAGTTATTTAATCAATAGAACATAAACCAAAGCTGCGTTACTTTTTAAATCAACGCCCGTCAGGGTGTACTACAGGGTTCACCATTAGTAACTAGACAAATATACAATAAAAATAAAAATTAAACATACAAATATAAAATTTAAAAAAATATAAAAAGAAACCATGTTTATTATTACATAGTAATGTATTGTTTTTTATTGAAAGCAAAAATGTGTGCCTACGCTAAACCGTTCGTTAAGTTTACGGGATTGCCTTTGTACTAAAAACTTGAAAAAAAAACTCATCACACGATTGAATCAGTTCTCCTCATGTGAAATATTTTCAACTTTCTATCACTTCCTATCAAAGTTTAAAATAAGTCGTTCGTTAAAAGTTTAAGGGGTTGCCCTTGTATTAAAAATTTGAAAAAAATCCTTGTCATACGGTTGAAGTAGTTCTCCTCATGTGAAATAATTGCAACTTTGATAGGAAGTTATAGAAAGTTGAAAATATTTCACATGAGGAGAACTGATTCAATCGTGCGATATTCTTCCAAAGCTTATCGTATATTGTAACAATCTTTCTGGGCTTTTAAATTTAATGGGCCTTCCAGTATATGAACTAAAAGATTGGATTAAACTTGAGGAAGAATATCAAAATATCAAACTTGTTTTAGAGAAAAATTCGTTTATTCAACATCAGTGGTCAGTGCGTGTAAATTTAAAAATGATAAAGTCATGCAAAATGGATACAACAAATATCCCTGTTTTCTTTGTCTGTGGGACAGCCGTGCAAAAAATAACACTGGAGGGGGGGAAGACTGGTGGTCAAGAATAAATATAACCGTAGGAAAAGCTAACATTATTCGTAAATCAAGTCGAGAAAAAATCATACATATTAAACTTGGGCTTATGAAACAATTGTTGGAAGCTTTAGATAAGAATGGTGATTGCTTCAAATAGATTTGTCAAGTACTTCCTGGCCTCAGAATAATTAAAAGCAGGCATCTGATGGACCATATAAATCACATGACTCAGGCTAAACAAGCGTTCTATCAGTTGTCAAAATCATTCAGAATATGATGACAGACTACTGATGGACCCTAAAAAAGGACTGTCCTGACCAAAATACAATAGACAATCACATACAAAACGTTTTTCAATATTTTATTATTAATTTTATTGTATCTCATATAATTTATAGCGTTATTTTCATTTAAAATCATCTCTGTCTTTCTCTTTTCTTTCAGTATGAATGGATTACCTTTATCTCAAAAAGTGGAGTCAATTTAACAAATATGTTATTATTTTCGTATTTAGTAGACCAGAATTACTCGGATTTGACTAATAAATCCGATGCCGCAGTATCCTTATTGGCCTGAGTTATTATAATTCAATAATACCGGGTTACTATAAAAGAAATAGACACCTTTGGCATTATATAAAACAAAAGTTGTTTGTGATATTGACATGCATTTTCCGCTGTCCGATTGAGGAACTGTAGAAGTATCGATAGTACAGTTGGTAGTACTGCGCAAGCATAATAGTTACGATGGCTGCAAACTCTACTGAGAAAGCATATTGCGTGCTTGAATTTGCCAAAACGAACTCCGTAACCGTTGTCCAACGACATTTTCGAACACATTTTGGAAAATCACCACCTACTAGACAGTCGATCTACGATTGGTACAATAAATTTGAAACGACAGGGTGTTTATGTAAAGGCAAAAGTCCGGGAAGACCTCGTGTGTCAGAAGAAACAGTGGAACGTGTACGTGCTGTTTACCAACGAAGTCCACAAAAGTCAACAACACGTGCAAGTTTGGAACTACAAATTCCGCAACCAACTGTGTGGAAAATTTTACGTAAACGACTAAAACTAACGCCTTACAGATTGCAGTTGGTACATCTACGTGAAGATGACAAGCGTAAACGTAAAGATTTCTGCAATGAAATGTTGCAACGTAATGAAGAAGATGAGTTTTGTGAGCGGATAATTTTCAGTGACGAGTCAACGTTCCACATAAGTGGCAAGGTGAATAAACACAACGTCCGAATATAGGGGACTGAACCTCCGAGAGTGTTGGTGGAGAATTTGCGCGATTCTCCAAAAGTGAATGTGTTCTGTGTTGTATCTCGCACAAAGATGTATGGCCCTTTCTTTTTTGAAGAAAACACAGTAACGGGAGCTACATATCATCAGATGTTGATCAATTGGTTGATGCCTCAACTGCATGAGGACGGGGGGAACTTTATCTTCCAACAAGATGGAGCACCTCCTCACTGGCACCATGTCGTTAGAAATTATTTGGACGAAACACTTCCACAGCGCTGGATAGGCCGTGCAACAGCCGACAACCGCGTTCTTGTACGACGGCCACCAAGGAGCCCCGATCTTACACCGCGCGATTTTTTTCTATGGGGATTTGTGAAAGGCCTAGTTTACGTCCCTCCGCTTTCTAATGATTTAGATGAGTTAAAACAACGCATCACGAGAGCTGTGGAAAGTGTCAATGCAGATATGTTACAGCGGATTTGGAATGAACTACTAGACTATCGGCTTGATGTGTGCCATGTGACAGCAGGAGCCCATATTGAGCACCTATGAGTTCCCAAAGTAAACTTTAAGAATCACTGTATAATAGTATATTACGTAACAAGAGTTGTAAATAGCAAATTACGCGCAAGTGAAAAAATTGCGTACGAGCCGCGTAGCGGCGAGTAACGCAATTTCACGAGCGCGTAATTGCTTTACAACTCGCGTTATGTAGTATACTTTATCTACGACCACTCTCACCTTAATTTATATAAGAGAATGTGCGGAATAGCGAAGTGACAGCTTCGGGGTGCGTGATGTGACGTTTAACAATCGCGGACTACTATATTTAATAAAAACGAACAAACGCGCAACTCTCAACCAATCAAAAGTTCGTAAACGAAACTCACTAGTACCTTTAATTTACAAGCGGGCTCTAACATACGTGGGTGTTTTGGTGTATTTACGCAGTACGCGCATTGTACGATAATGGGCATTTACAGTAGTGGTCGTAGATAAAATAGTTTAAACGAATTCATATTAACGTTGTTGGTTTTGGATTAATAAAACATTGAAAGTTTCTATTTCTTTTGTAGTAACCCTGTACTTTTTGAGCCAAGGCAAATAACTACGGTCTCCCTTAACATGTTTGTATTGAAGATGATGATCCAGTCGTGTGAGATATTGCTGTAAAATATTCATTTGTACTTACATTTACTTCAGAGTCACTCACAGATGAGGTGCTTCCGTATACGTTTCTGTTCCTTCTTCATTTTCATCAGTCTCAACAAATGTCTCCACCTGAAATAAAAAAACTATTAATCAAGTTTAAAACGATGACAACTTATATTTAACTTAACATAATGTTATTTATATTTTCAGGTTTCGACAACTGCAGTGAAAAAAAGTAGAACACGATTATTAAAGTATGTGGAAGTTTGATAACTGCCAGGGGCAATGGATGGGAAGAATGGGGAGAATATTCTTATAATAAATGCCATTAAAGCAACAATTATAAAGGCACATATAGTTTTGCACTTATAAATGCCAATTATGAATTTCTACACTGGTACTAATGGTTGTGCATCTAATGGAGGAATCTAAAGCCACGTAGTAATTTGTCAGCTCTTGAAAATAAACTGAATATACTAAATCCAATCCTTCCCAATATAAACGATGTATTACTTTAATAAAGTAAGTAAACGCCCACATATAAAAGAATTCTATTTACAAAAAAATGTGTGATTTTTGAACTAAACTGTTATCTTCATTAACTGAATATGATAAAATTTGACCCTTGCATAAATTCACTCACGAAAATAAATGCTATCGGATATGGCGGCCACGCCAGGATATAATGAATTGCATAGAAATCGTAGAAATAACGAATGGCATAAATCATAATTTATTCAATTAACTGGAAATTTCACCGCGGCCCATTCTTTTGATTATGATGTTAATATCGCGTGATTATTCTTACTCAAGATTACGTTTCTGTACAGCCGTTTTACAGTACTTCCGTAGACATCTGACATTTCTTTTATTTTCACTTCTGTTCTACCTAATGGCGACGTGATTATTCCTATTATTAAGGAGATATTTTAAAATTATGTAAATCATACCTGTAACAAAAAAATATGCTGTTTGTATGTAGAGAATATGCAAAATCTAACTGCAAACTCACGTATTTTATTGTTAATGGTTAAAGGAGTTTATAATACCAATTGCAATCAAACTGTTACGGCCCGTTCACACGGCACCCAATCGGTCGTTTGACCGATTTGGTTATTTGTTCACACGATACTGCCGTCGACCGTATACGGTATCGTGTAAACACGCACATTAGAATATATGCACCACTATAGAAGACGGCAAAATAACCGAAGCGGTAAAACTACCGTCCTTCACGGTCCGCCCGAACATATGCAATTAAGTTGAACATTAATCGGGAATCGGTTAGGAGAATCTTGCATAAGGATTTAAAATGCAACCCTTACAAACTACAGATTGTTCAGTAATTAAAGGATACAGATTTTGAAACCTGTGAGGATTTCGCTACGAAAATGCAAGTGATTTTGGAAGACAATTTAGATCTGCAGCTTCTAATGAGCGACGAAAGTCATTTTCATTTAGATGGATCAGTTAATAAACAGAGCTTCAGGTACTGGGCTCCTGAAAATACAGGAAACATTCATGAACGACCTCTTCATTCTTCAAAATTCACAGTGTAGTGTGCCATTGGCCGTAATTGCATCCCTATTTTATCGTACCGTCACCGTTAATTCTAACCGCTATGTTCAAATCAGTGTTGCCAGGAGTAATTTTTAATTTTCCCCAAATATTTCATAAAAACCCCCTAGAATACCCCTCCCATAAAATACCCACCCCAAAAAATACCCCATGGATTGAAGAACTCAGTTTTCCCGAAAATATGTAGTTAGTACAAAAAGGCCTAAATAAAAAAAATATTTAATCATGCTGTGGTATCCTCCAAATAATTAAAATAATTCTTTAATTTTTCGGAAAGCATCGCTTTAACTTATTAAAATTGTTTGCATTTTTTTCATCATTTTCAAACAGTTCTAGTTATACCGGTCGATCAGTTTCATTCCGGGCCAAAGTATTATATTTAACAATTACTAAAAAAAACTAAATTGACTGCAAAAATTATTTTTTTGATTTAAACATTTTCGAAAAAAAAAATCAAAAATCGAATCGAAATATATAAAAAATAAGTAATTCCTTTAACACAAATCGCGCGGTCTGTATTTCCTATCTAAATATCAAAGTACATTAGTTTTATCTTAAAACAACCACTAAAACAAAAAAATTCAAATTAAATAAATAACCTAAAATTTATACAAAATAAACACTAATAAATATGATATATGATATTCTCGGATAACTTAGGAACAGAAGCGTTATCATACAAATAATATTTCTAGACACTGTTACAACGTCTTCACAAAACCTTTTATTGGTGAGGCATGGCGCCATCTAATATCGTTCTTGGGAGTAGATCATCAAAACATCTTCATAGTTAGGAAAATTGGTCGGCCAAAAACCTCTTGAATATTGGGCGTTCAAAATACTTTCTTTCAATCATTTCTCGTCAAATTCTCCGACCTCAACATCAACAACAGAATCATAACACCTTTTGACCAATTCACTGCTGGCGATTGATTCAGAAACAAACGAACTTGGCGAACTGATGAGCCAGTGAAGCTACTGGTTCGATGAAAGGAAAAATAGACAAAGATTGGATCTTGTGTGATCAACACCTATTGTAAACGTATTCTAATCCATTTCAAGTTTAAAGATTGTACAACGCGCTTCCTCTCTGCGTCGCTGTTAAAACAAGTAATGGGACGTTACAGAACAATTCGTGTTGTGATAAGGGATGACATTAAATTGGTATCAGGTGAACGATCATATAATCAAATTCGTACTAAAAGAAGAAAAACATAATATTAGAGGAAATAAACTTAACAACTCAGCTGGAAGTCTGCATCTCAATTCTTCACTACATCAATAAGATGAATAATCGTTAATTTCTCATTAAAAACCCAACGATGGTCTGCAGTTAGCAAATCAAATTTATAACTAGTTTCACAACATTGCATCCATTACCTTCTCAAGCATTTTTTTTTAGATGGATGGCTGTAATGCATTTGTGCGTTGGAAAAATCAATGTATCCAATTGAATTTCTATCAATCAACATGGATAAATCGATTCGATCCCGGACATGCGTTATTAAAATGGGCAGCCCGAATCGATTACACGCTGTAACATTTTAATAAAACAAATCAACTATAGTATGGTGTCGTACAGTACAGCACGCACGGACACGGCCAGCAAATAAATTCAGATTTTACAAACCATTGAATACGCGGAATACAATATAGTCCGCGTGCATAATAGGGACTCTATTATGCAGTACATTATACGGCATGGGGATGTATTGTGTCGCTAAGTTGCCTATAATTGTTAACAACAGTCGACTTTGGATGGTTGAGTGAGCAACAGCAGGCCCTCCCCGAATCGAATGCACACTGTATATATATAGTGTAGAGTGTAGATAATCCCTTGTCTCTCTCGCTGTTATTGTTGGGTCGGTGCAACCCCCGAAAGTTAATTTCTTTTGATGGCATCGAGGGGTGAACTTCTTTCTGGCCGACAACCGTCACCAATAATGGGTAAACAAACTGGCAGGGGAGACGCTTATCACTTAACTGCTTATTAATTGGCGTAAATAATTCGATTTACTGCGGGTTGGGTTGTTCTTGTCGTTTCATTGTCCATGAACCTGTTAAAACGCAAATTTGGTGCTTTCGAAAAAACCGACATAGTCCAGTCAAATTAGACATTTTATCTGGAATCTCGGTTCCTTTTCATGGATAATAAACCGAGTTTGTTTCAAAGTCCTAAGATATATTTATGATTTTAAGCTAAGTTTTTGGTTTCTTCGAAAACTCCTGTGGCATGCGCTTCGGCTATTTCCACTACTGAAATTATTCTTAGTGGACCTGAAGCGTCCCTAGAAAGTCATGTTATTCTGTAGAGGAGCAAGAACAACCAAATGTCACATCATCTCCTTGATCATCGGAATCGAAAAAATCTGTAGAAACAAATAGTGTTGATGGGTAACTCTGAAGTTCTTCTCTTCTGATGGCCGATTTAATTGCTATAGAGAAGCATGTCCCAAACACTTAGACGAAGTTCGGTAAGAAATTAATTTTTTTCCCAAATAGCCCCAGGACGCTATTGCTCATCCGCATTTCTAATTTGTTTATTTTAATAACTCGTGCCCAAACATGAAACAATTTATATATGCCGATTGATAGGAACCAAATTAGATTTATCGATTTATTTATTTCAACACTCAAACGCGATAAATCAAATCGTACACATTCATACGCTCCACGAGGGAACGAAATTGTTTTTTGCTTAATTCCTCCGAATACAATGGCTTTATTAATTTATTCAAAAAAATTGACTCGTAATAAATAATCGATTTATTAAAACAATAGAAGGCGATGGAATTTAAATTGCTCGTTGCGCTTATGCTTATCTCAAATTGTATTAGTGGCTATCAGACTAATAAGCAAATGGGAAACTATTGACTACTGTATTCTTTGATATTTATCTAGTGCATAGGCAAACGTTACAAAAAGTCAGCACTGTTAGTCGATGAACCTCGCACCAATGAATTCTAGGTTAAAAATTTCGAAAAAAGTTTTATACAAAAGTTGTGTATAATAGTGAGCTGCACGCCCTAAAAATATTTAAATTTATACAGGGTGTCTCATAACAAAATTACAGAACAAACTTATGCTTTTTTAAATGGAACACTCTGTATTTTTTGTCATTTTTGAATTATATGGAGCAAATAAAGGTGAGTTACTTCAATACTCCCTATACCTATTGTTTGCCGTTTTCGAAATATTTGAAGATTTGTTGAAATACATGGTCTGTGTGAAATTTTATTTTTGCCCCAGTGATTGAACCCTTATACAATCTGAAAAATAATTGGATTCTACTTAAGAATACATTACTAAATACAGGGTGTGACATTTGAAAAAACGAAGTTATTCAACTTTATAAGTTATAGGTTTTTCTACCGCATTTTTTATCACCCTGTATAATTTTTTGTATGAAATCATGGTTGGCTCTATAGTTCGAATCTTCAAGCAAATAATTAAAATGATTTTAATCGTTCAACGTCAATCACTACGGCAAAAATAAAATTTCAGCCAGACCTTGCATTTCAACAAATCTTTAAATATTTCGAAAACGGCTTACAATAGGTATAGGGAGTATTGAAGTAACTCAACTTTATTTGCTCCATTTAATTCAAAAATGACATTTTTTGTCACAAGGTGTTCTATGTAAAACAAAACATAAGTTTGGTCTGTAACTTTGTTATGAGACACCCTGTATAAATTTAAATATTTTTAGGGCGTGCAGCTCACTATTATACACAACTTTTGTATAAAACATTTTTCGAAATTTTGACAAATAAGCACGTGATTGACCGTTCCCAGAGCTCTGAAACACCCTGTATATCAATAATTCAGGTTATAGATTTTTTAACCAAAATCAAATCAAAAATTTAGAACTAGAATTAAAAATTAAAAATGCGGACAAAAAAATCAAAAATTTTAACAGTTAAATAGAAAATTTAGGTCAAAATACAGAATATTTAGAGCAAAAGATCAAACATTTAGACAAAAGAAGTCGAAAATACTGGTCAAAAATCTAAAAATTAAAAATTCGGCTCGAAAAATCAAAAACACGGACCCAAAAAAAATCGAAAATTTTAACAATTAAATCGAAAATTTGTCAAAATAAATAATATTTAGGTCAACAGATCAAAATTGTAGACCCAAAAGAATCGAAAATACAGGCCAAAAATCTAAAAATTATAAATTTGGCGGGAAAATTTTATATGCGGACCAAACAATGAAATCGAAATTTTAGGTCAAAATAAAGAATATTTTGGCTAAATAATCAAAAAACGAAAAAAAAATCGAAAATACAGGCTTAATAATAAAAAATGCAGAATATTCTGGTAAGAAAATGGTTTACAATATTCTCAAAAATCACTCTATTGTTCAAAATAATTTTCCAATTTTTCAAAAAAATTCAGGGTGTCCCATTTAAAAAAACATAACTTTGATGTGTATCTTTTTAATGGGACACCCTGTATAACTGGTAATAATTTTAAATTGTGCATACAACGATCCCACATATATCCATTTGAAAAGAATAACATGAAGTTGCATGGTTTTCCATAAAACGACCTTGTCGTATGCGGTGCCCCACCCTGTATAGCGTTGAATGTCATTTGTTTGGTCTTTTTTGTATGTTTAGGATCAAGCACCAACTTTTATAAAGAATAAAATTTTCTGAGAAATTAATAATAAAAAAGTTTCCCATATGATGCATACTTACGTGGACACGTATATGCGATATTTTTTTATTTTTTCTGGTATTTTCGAGTTTTGTTTGTTGAAATTTTCGATTTTTTAGTCTGCATTTATTATCTTTAGGGCCGAGTTTTCGATGTACTGTCTAAATTTTCGACTTTTTGGCCAACATTACACATTTTTATTATTATTTTTTAATCTTCTGACCTAAATTTTTCTTTATTTTGTCCCAACTTTTCGATATTATTGTTCAAATTTTCGTTTAGTCTGCATTTATATCTTCAGTCCCAAGTTTTCGATGTTTTGTCTACATTTTCGACTTTTTCACCAACATTGTGGATTTTTTTTTTTATCTTTTGCCCTAAATTTTTCCTAATTTTTTTTTATTTGTCTGTTAAAATTTTTCTTTCCTTGGTCCACCATTTTTAATTTTAGGCCAGAATTTGAGATTTTTGGTCTTAATTTATTTTTATTTTTTATGCTATATTTTATAAAATTCACGAATTTTTTTATTTTTTTACTATTATTTTCGAATTTCTGGTCAGAAACTTATTTTTGGCGGCTGAAAGTAGCAAATTATTTATTTATTTAGTTTTCGATTTTTGGTCTGTGTTTTTTATTTTTAGATCAGGATTCTTGATTCTTTGGCCCATATTTTAGATTTCTGTATTTTCGATTTTCTTGTTCCAATTTTTTGCATTTTTCTTTATTTTGACCAAAATATCGATTGGTTTGTAGAAATTTTCGATTTCTTTCGTCAATTTTTATCTTTACACTCGTTTTCGATAGTTTGTCCAAATTTTTACTTTTAAGTAAAATGGCGACAATGAGTGAAGGTGAAATTTGTGCTCCCGCGATTCCTTGCCGCAACTGCAAGCAAATGCCGAAATCAGGGTATAAGTGCGTAAACTGTAGTGCGTTAATTCACCCGGGATGTGCGAAATACATAAAAGGTGCGGTAATACTGGACGGAAAGCTTATTAACTGCTGTGAACCATCGGACAGTAATCATGATCACAACAACTCAACGGATTCTATTGACAGCACGGAAACCATAATAAGCAACGATCTATCATCCAGGATGTGCGTCGACCAAATAATGTGTAATCAGTGTTCTTCCGAAGTTAATGAATCCATCCAATGTGTAGATTGTAAAAACAATTACCATCCTATGTGTTTACTGAAGATTAACGGCACCTATGTCGACACACGGGGCATGGCTCATTGCTGTACCGAGCGTCTCGATCCGAAACCAAACGAAACAAGGTATCTTCAGCTCACAATTAAATACCAGGACGACATAATTATAGAACTAAAAGATAAAATTAATGTACTGAAAAATAATATTACACTATTACAGCAAATTAACGAACTGTCGCCACCTAGCGTCCCTATAAATAATGTCGTTATAAACACAAACGATTCTGCCTCAAACGGCGTACCAACCATAAACCAAAAAATTAACCAAAACGATGCGCAGAGTACACGCAAATCCGGCGCGAAGAAACACAGCGCCATGAAACACAACAATCCACCGACGCGGTCAACGGACCCGGACGACAACAAACTACAAAAACAAATGACCCAGCCGCAAACCGTCTCTCAAGATAACAATACCTCTAAAATTATTTATGGCAGTAATAGTGAAATAGAAGATATAGTTTATCAAGAGGACAAAAGAGTTTGGTATCATGTGGGAAAATTTAACAAAGAATTCAACGAGGACGATTTGAAACAATTTCTTACAAGGAGTTTTCCTCTCGTAAGTTTTAATGTTACAATGCTGGAAAGTAGAAATCCATCGAATATTAACAAATTTAACTGCTTTAAAATTGGCGTAAAAAAAGAAGATCGTAATACCATAAATAACCATGAATTATGGCCGCAAGGTATTAAAATAAGCCCATTTCGAAACCCCTTTCGTAAACAATGGACACCACTGTCAAACAAATATAGCCAACCAAGAACATTCCAAAACTCCTGCAGCATTTAAAATAATTCATCAAAATATTCGCAGCGCATTCAATAAAATGGATGAACTATTTATTGCAATAGAACATGAGAATCCGCAAGTAATATGTTTAACGGAGACGTGGACAAACAGTGACAATGTAAGTTTCATTAATCTACCGGGATACAAAAACGTATCCAGTTTTACTCGCAGCTCCAGTAATCACGGCGGTACACTAATTCTAGTTGGACAAGACATCGAAGCACATGAATACTCAAACGTAAGTCGATATTGCGTAGAAATGATCGTCGAATGCGCGGCATGTACACTAAAAACTAATAACTATAGTTAGCTATCTTATCAATCTATAGACCACCTAATGGTAGTATACACATATTTTTTTCTAAACTTACTGATATACTCACCGAATTACATAAGAAACATGAAATTATTGTTTTATGTGGCGACTTGAATATAGATATTTCACAAAACTCAACAGAATCACAAATCTTAAAAGATCTCTTTGATACGTTTAGATTAACAAATAAGCTAAACGAACCATCGAGAATAGAAACAACAACTAGAGGTCGTTCTGCATCCCAAATAGACGTTGCGGTGGCTACATGGCCATACGACAAACTAGAAGTACGCAATATTAATCTTCACCTATCCGACCATCTTGGCCAGCTAATAACTCTAAATCTAGATAATCCAGCAGGTACCAAACCTAAAGAAACAGTAATAATTAAACGGAAAATAAATCAACATAATATAAATACACTGAAAAATGAACTAGGAAATGTAAACTGGAGTATTATCGAATCGGACAACGTAAACACTTCCTTTGATTTATTTATAAAGGAGTTTCTACTCCACTTTGAGAAAGCCTGCCCACTAACAAAAATCAACTTAAAAACAAACGAAAAGCCACTAAAAAGAAGGAACCCATGGATAAATGTTAATATAACAGAATCTAGCAAGAACTTAAAAGAACTATTTCACCTAAAAACTACACTAAATTTGCCGGAATTAAACAATGACTATAGAGAAGCAAAAAAACGTCATAAACAACTAATAAAAAATTCTAAGGAGAATTACGTCGCTTCGCAATTAGAGGAAGCTTCAAACAAGCAGCAAAGGATTTGGTCAATAATCAATGAAAATCTCGGTAAAACAAAAAAATCTATTAACGTTAACGTAAAAACCCTCGAAGGAAAAAAACTAAACCTACCAGTAAACACACCCGAAGTATTTGTAGAATACTTTTCTACAGTGGCCACCAAGAAATTAAATACCCTACTCGGAAACCGCATATCAACAGAATGCACAACACCAGCTCCAATTTCTAACACAATGTTTCTGGAACCCGTGGAGATTGAAGAAGTAGGAGATGTAATTATGAAACTAAAGAACGTAAGTGCAGGGAACGATGGAATAACTACCAACATTCTAAAATCGGTAGTAAACGAGATAGTTTCACCCATAACCTATTTAGTAAATTCATGTTTTACTTCTGGAACTTTCCCCGAAACACTGAAAACTGCAAGACTCATCCCTATCCACAAAAAAGGAAGCAGCGATGAAGTAGAAAACCATAGACAGGTAGCAATTTTAAGCTGTTTCTCAAAAGTAATCGAGAAAATTACTTTAAAGCGACTCTGGAAATTTATAGACAAGGAGAAAATACTAAAGCCAAATCAACATGGATTCCGTGAAGGGCAATCGACAGAGACTGCAACCATAGACCTAATGAAGATGATCAACACAAATATGGACCAAGGAATGTGCGTGGCAAGTTTATTTTTTGACTTTTCGTGCGCGTTTGACACAGTGGACGCCAAGTTCATGAGTGACAAGTTATATGCATACGGAATACGCGGTCCTACGCTAAGTCTTATCACTTCGTTTTTGACGGATAGATATATTTATGTGAATATCAACAACCAATCGTCAACAATTCGCCCAGTGTATAAAGGAGTGGCTCAAGGTTCTACCCTAGGACCCACACTCTTTATATTATTTATTAATGATCTGATAGAGCATATAACCGAGGGTCATGTAATTATATTCGCTGACGACACGACAATTGTTATACACGGTAAAACACAAGTTGAATTAAATGACAAAATAAACAAAACGACGGAGGAAATGTCGCAGTGGTGCAACAGGAACAATTTACTCCTTAACAAAGACAAAACTGTAATGCTTCACTTTTACAATCGGAAAGCCTCTATAGTCAATAACACTAAAACCACAAAATTCCTTGGAACAATCGTGGATGAGCAACTGTCGTGGAATCAACATAACAGTCATGTATGTAGCAAACTAAACAGCGCCGGTTACGCAATACTTAAACTAAGGTCAATTCTGCCACCAAAATCACTTATGAGTCTCTATTACTCTCTGGCTTACCCCTATATTTCCTATAACATAGTGGCTTGGGGTGGATCCGATATTCAAAGAATATTTGTGGCACAAAAAAGAATTTTAAAAATAATTTTTAAAAAGGCTAAAACCGACACTTGCCGACATTTATTTAAAGAAAACAATATACTTACCTTAGTATCGATTTATATCTACAAATGTGCTATCTATACGGTATCTAACTTAAAATCCTTTGAAAAAAATAATGTTTCGCACAAATATGATACTAGAAACGCTATGGGACTACGTGTACCCAAACATGTTACTGCGTTGTACGAAAGATCTCCTTTTTATTCATGTATAACGATATATAATAGACTACCACAGGATATTAAAAACATTAGAAATCTAAATAAATTCAAGAAAATGTTAAAAGAATTTCTCATTAAAAAGTGCTATTATACATTCACGGAATTTCTAAATGATCATGTATAGTAATCCGATGGGTCTAATATATAATGTGTGCTTGATGGTGTACTTTTTTTTTACTCTCTATTTTTAAAGCTAAGACTATTTTGCCCTGTCTTTTATTTATTTACTATTTTATCAATTATTGATTGTTATAATTATATTTCTGCAATTTTAAAATGTAACGTAGTTAGCTATTAACTGTATTTTAATTTAAATATATTTGACATGTACATCCACATAACAGTGGCGAAGTTACGAATAAAGAATTTGAATTTGAATTTGAATTTGAATTTAAGGCCTATATTTTGTATTTTCGATTATTTTGGTTTCAATATTTGGTCTTTTGGCCGAAATTTTCTTTATTTCAACTTAAATTTTTTAAATGTTTTTGGATTTTTACATAATCATAAAGTAGAATTATTCTAAGAGTATTTTGAAATTTTTAAGTTTCTGGCGATTGTTTTTCTATTTTCTAAACCTCTTGAAAAACTGCGCAACTTTCAAAAAAACAAATAATGATTTCTTGTGCGGTTATCCGGAATCTAGGGATGGGGTGTTTTCGGATTTTTACAGAATCTTAAACTAGATTGTATTTTAAGTGTATATTGAAATTTTTAAGTTTCTGGCAATTGTTTTTTTTTTCTAAACCGCTTGAAAAAATGCGCAACTTTCGAAAAAATTAATAATGATTTCTTGTGCAATTATGTGTAAATCTAGGGATAAGGTGTTTTTGGATTTTTACAGAATCATAAAGTAGAATTATTCTAAGAGTATTTTGAAATTTTTAACTAGAATGTATTTTAAGTGTAAATTGAAATTTTTAAGTTTTTGGCAATCGTTTTTTTTTAAATGCGCAAATCTAATGATTTCTTGTGCGATTATCTGGGAATCTGCGGATGTCAACACCGAGATTTTCATCAGGAAATTTAGTGTAAGTGTTTGTTACCTTATACAATCTTGTTTATCAAATAGATCCCAGTTTGTGCTGTTAGATTTACTAATTTCCACCACACTCTCACTAAAATATGATGTACCCCAAGGTTCAAACACCCATAACTTGGTGCCAAATTGTCGTAGGAATTTCGTTCTTTGAGTCCTGCATAGGGGATTGATCAAATCTTAATGCCTTTATGGTTGATCGAGTCGACGTTTTTTTTTTCAACACATCGTCAAAGTTGGACATGGTTTCCTGAAAAAAACATTTTTTTCCAGGGGTGCTAGAGGGGGCGGAAGGGGTTACACTTAAGTTCGCATGCATGTCTTTAAAGAAGACACTTCAAAAATTTTCGCCCTCAAAGATTAAACACAATCGATTGAAAATACGCCGAGTTATAGCGGTTTTAAAATGATCGAAATTTCTCGAATTTCAACGAGTGCATTAACTGAAGTGTGGGACACTACATGATTTGGATTATCTGATTATTTGCAGGATTCCACAAAAAGTGATTAAATAATTGAGTTCACATCAAACAATTGCGACGAGATAGGACACGGGGAGTTGGAGTGGGGGCAATTCCTTTAAGGATTATTAGATAAATCGTCCGTCGCCCGAAAGGATTTGAAAATATAATTTATGAGCGGCAGTGAAGTTAACGCGGGGATAAAACCAACTGAAATTAATTAAAACCGAACGGTTTAATAAACAGTGGATACGGATGTGGCTGGATCGTTTAAAATTCATCGCGATCCCTCTAAACAAAATTTAAAACGAATTCCGTCTCGGCGCTGCTAAGGATAAATTTAGCGGGATTATTATAGAGAGCGTTTTCCACTTAACGTTAAGTGCACCAATTTCCCTCCATAAACAAGGGTTCATCGCGATATCCGACCCCTCAGAGCCCCAGCGAAATCCGTTCGGGACACAATTTCTGGTTTCTGTATAAAAATATTTTCTGGGATACTGCAAAAATGTATTCAATTTTTACAAATCAGTCTCCAGAATTGAGACATTTCAAACGTGAACCAAACAGTAAATCAGTATCTCCATGTACGGATTAAAACTGACAGTTGTCTGCGGGATTTAATGGGAAATCGAAGTGAAACGGAGAGAGCCTCTCGCACTTTTCCAGAAGATCCTGTTCGCTGCCACAAAAGAAAGAAAAACCATAAACGCTGGCGAACTCTTGAGAGAGGCATAATGTGGCGGTTAAGTATGGGAAAACAGTAGTTTTAAAATTATAATCAGGTTTAATTAAGATGGCTACACGTTTTAGTATTAAATTACTTGGCTCATTCTACGCGCAAGGCGATAAATTTACAATGTACATAAAGTAAATGTCCGAATGATGCATTACTATTATAAAGAAAGACATCTTTATGGCACGCTCCAACACATCCTTTAAGGAGATGTAAGGTGTGCATGCGATGGGGCGGGGGGCGGAGGGGAATTGTCCTCGCTGCTCGACCATTATTCGTCTTGGATAATTTTATTCGTTATGGTAAAAACTGCATTCACAATCGACGAGGTGTAAATATTAATCAAAATCAATCTTTTATTGTATACTTCTTGTATTTTTCTTAGTTCAATGGCGTATGTTCTTTAATTTAAACCCATTAAAAAAAATAATTTTCATTTCCAAATAAAGAAAGTGGAAAACTTTTTTTATTTTAAAAATAAAATAATAGTAGATTGTATATCAAGGAAGAGAAATGCGTGATTTTTCCCGAGGTGCAAATTTGATCTTGACCCTCCATACATACAATATGGTTTCAGCAAGATGGCGCAACCCCGCACTATGCGCGTATTTTTGACAATTGCATTACGAATAGGTGGATTGGCAGGTGAGGACCGATAGAACAGCCCGCGGAAGAAATAAATGCGCAAAATTAGACTAGAAAATATTCAAAATGTTCAAGAAGAATTTCTACATGATCGATTAAAAAAAAAATTTAATTATTTTTTTTTTAAACGCGCCTAGTGCGGGAATGCGCCGTTTTGCTGAAACCATATTGGATTATATAAAAGATCAAAATCATTGTTGTTTTGAAAAATTGCTACAAGCGCTGGACCAAGGTCATTTTGAAAAAATTCTAAATGTCGAGTTCTCACCTTCAATTGTGATTTACTCGAAAAATTTCTTATGTAAGACGGCAACATTTTTATACTTCCAGTTCGACAATGAAAAGATCTCTCAAAATCAAGAATAAAAATAGGGGGTTGCCATTTAAAAACAAAATGGATGACGTCATTACTCAAAAACAAATGACGACTTTCATGCAAAAATGTGTATTTTTATAAAAGAAAATCGACGAAAAATATTTTATTTCGATTTTACTAACTATATTCCATACTTTAGGCACGCACTGTATACTATTTTTTTCACAAACGGGATATTTTAAGAATAAAAAAAACAACAACCTAGAAAACCTTCAGACGTGACAGTTAAAATAAATAATGGAACCGCGCAGGATCTCCCCAGGGAGAGAAATGATAATTTCTCTTCCTGTGGACAGAAATGTTACTTCTCTCACGATTTCGAGGGTTGAGAAATTGACTTTCTCTCCCGTTTGTGAAAAAATACGATTTTATAATTACGATTTCGGGTTCTAGAAATTGGGAGCCTGCTAAAATCATTTATAGCCTAGGCCCGTTACTATACTGACACTTCACTATCTTAGTTATTACACCATGAATAATTCTTCGAGGTATTGTCTACAATTTTAATTTTACATCATTCAGTCACGACCGAAAATTTCGTTCATCATTGGTTTTAATACTACCTCGTGGGCACCGAATATTGATTCGGTGCCCACGAGAAGGGGGAATGTGGTGGTAAAAGGGGTACAAATCATTTTGAAACAACAGAAAAACTTGACAATTGACAGGCTCTTTTTTGGCTGTCACTTTTAAAACCCTCTAAAATGGTATTCGTTTCATTGGAATGCTTACGCCACTGACAACAAACGACCATTGACATCTGGGGATCTTGTCTATTCTAAATTAACGTATATAGCAATTGTTTTTACATTTTTTTCGAGTCGATGAAACCATTATAATTTTTCATAAATTTTCACCGAGTTTACATGAAATATCGTAAAAGCTATTGATGGAATGTGTTGTAATTTTTCACACAAAATCAATTTTGAACTAATGGTGAGTTATTTTGAGAAGTTTCAAGTCGATAGCAATTTTTTTCGAGACAACAAAATTATTACAATTTTTCAAAAATTTACACGGTGTTTGCATAAAATAGCGCAAAAATTGTTTACGGAATGTATTGTTATTTTTCAAAAAATCATTCTTGAATTAATATTAAGTGGTTTTGAAAAGTTTCAAGCGAATAGCAATTCTTTTTATATTTTTTTTGCATCAACAAAATTATTACAATTTTTCATAAATTTACACGGTGTTTGCATGATATAGTAAGAGCTATTGATGGAATAATTGAGTGATTTTGAGAAGTTTCAAGTAGATAGCAAATGTTTTTATTTTTTTTTTCGCGGCAACAAAATTATTACAATTTTTCATAAAACATAGTGTTCGCATGGTGTTTGCATAATATGATGCAAAAGCTATTGACGGAATGTATTGAAATTTTTCACCAAATCATTCTTGAATTAATACTTAGTATTTTTGAGAAGTTTTAAGTGAATCGCAATTGTTTTTATATTTTTTTTTTCTCATCAATAAAATTATTTATACAATTTTTTTTTAATTAACACCTTGTTTGCATGATATAGTAAGAGCTATTGATAAAATGATTATATGATTTTGAGAAGTTTCAAGCAATTTTTTTATATTTTTCTGTGTCAACAAAATTATTACAATTTTTTATAAAATCACATCGTGTCTGCATGAAATATCGTAAAAGCTATTGAAGGAATGTATTGTGTTTTTACGCAAAACCAATCTTGAATTAATATTGAGTGATTTTGAGAAGTTTCAAGTAAGTAGCAATTGTTTTTATATTTTTTTCGCGTCAACAAAATAACTACAATTTTTCACAAATGAACATGAATGGTAAAAATAATTGATGGAATGATTGAATGATTTTGAGAAGTGTCAAGTGGATAGCAATTGTTTTTATTTTTTTTTTTCGCGTCAATAAAGTTGATACATTTTTGTTTGTAAATTTGCATCGCAAAATCTATTAATGAAATGCATTCTAATTTTTCACAAAATCATTGTGCTGAGTATTTTTGAGAAGTTTCAAGTGGATAGCAGTTGTTTTTATATTTTTTTTCGCGTCAACAAAATATTTACATTTTTTTCATAAATTTTCATCGTGTCTACATGAAATATCGTAAACGCTATTGCAGGAATGTATTGTATTTTTACATCAAATCAATCTTGAATTAATATTGAGTGATTTTGAGAAGTTTCAAGTAAGTAGCAATTGTTTTTATATTTTTTTCGCGTCAACAAAATAACTACAATTTTTCATTAATGAACACCGTATTTGCATGATATGGTAAAAGTAATTGATGGAATGATTAATTGATTTTGAAAAGTATCAAGTGGATAGCAATTGTTTTTTGTTTTTTTTTTCGCGTCAACAAAATGATTACATTTTTTTCATACATTTTCATCGTGTCTGCGTGAAATATCGTAAAATTTATTGAGGGAATGTATTGTATTTTTACACCAAATCAATCTTGAATTAATATTGAGTGATTTTGAGAAGTTTTAAGTAAGTAGAAATTATTTTTATATTTTTTTCGCATCAACAGAATAATTAAAAAATTTTTTTTTTTTTGAGGAAGGATGGTTGATGGGATTGCGGGTTAAGGAGAGTGAATGATATTAGGGAAATTGGCGTAAGCTACTTGGCTATTCTGCCACAACCGATTCTTTGTAATAAATTCATATATTGATATGAAAGGACAACCACTAGACATCCATGGACCCGTGCGGCCATTTTTCATTCAGAAAAAGTGACCGCCCGGATGGGATTCGAACCCACGACCACGAGGCCCAGAAGCAGGAGCACTACCCACTAGGCCACCGCGGCCCCCTAATTAAATTTTTTTCATTAATTTTTATTTCGTAGGAATGTATTGTATTTTTACACCAAATTAATCTTGAATTAATATTGAGTGATTTTAAGAAGTTTCAAGCGAATGGCAATTGCTTTTATATTTTTTTCGCGTCAACAAAATTATTACAGTTTTTTTATAAATTCACATCGCGTTTGCTTGAAATATAGTAAACGTTATTGAAGGAACGTATTGTATTTTTACACAAAACCAATCTTGAATTAATTTTGAGTAACAAGAGTCAAAAAAATTGTCTCCACTTTATTTTCCAGGTAAATTGTAAAATTTTAGAAGTGTGAACCTTTTTTTCGTCTTCTTTTCACTGACTTTTTTCAGTGCGGCAACTCGCAAAAAAGAGTCATTTCGCCCATCTCTAGATAGACCATGATTACAAATGTGTGAAAAAATAAAAATTAACACACTTGTTTCATTAATTTATGTGTTACGCATTTTCTTTTTCTACCTATCGTCCCCGTAAACGGACTTTGCGTCGTACGCGACATGTTAATCCATGGCGCCAGCCGGTCATATTATTTTAAAGATTTTTGTAGATACAGAGCCCGTTTGAGTTCCATTTTCAAATTTTCACTTTTTCTTTGGAATTGAATACGGTGATATTTTTTTCAAAATTTTAAGTTGGTGAGTTGATGATGAACTTTTTTTTTTTTAAATGAAGGATGGTTGACAGGAATTCGGGTTGAGGAAGCGCGGATGATTTGGGAGTTGACGTAGCCAACTAGAGCATTCTGCCACAACCGATAATTTGTATAATAATCATTAATAATGACGAAAGGGACTTACACTAAACATCCATGGACCCGCACGGCCATTTTTCGTTCCAAAAAAGTGACCGCGCGGATGGGATTCGAACCCACGACCATGAGGCCCGTAAGCAGGAGCTCTACTCACTGGGCCACCGCGCAAAGGAATAATAGTTTATTAATATTAAACGCAAATTTTAAATACACTACTACATAGAATGACTCAAGATCTTCAAAGTTGATC
Source organism: Ocypus olens (assembly GCA_910593695.2). Taxonomy (NCBI): domain Eukaryota; kingdom Metazoa; phylum Arthropoda; class Insecta; order Coleoptera; family Staphylinidae; genus Ocypus; species Ocypus olens. The sequence goes on along the minus strand of OU343055.1, from coordinate 11,312,321 downwards.
TCTTGTATTTTTTTTGTACGACTAATGGGTTTGACGATACAGTTGTTTGAATGTTCGCACGACCGACGTTTTTCGCGATGTCTTGCAATTTACAACCGTGCATATCTTAACCAAAAAAAATCTCTTTTTTTTTCGTGAAACATGACTTCCACTATTTCATATGTAGAATGCGTTTGCAAAATTGAATAAGTTATTATTTTTACCGAATGGAATGAGCGCTATATGTCACAACGTCACATTCGCCAAACTCTTCAAATTAACTTGGTATAAAAATAAATCTTGTTTTCGTGATACTATGTAAAGTACCCTGTCAAATATAAAATTAGACAAATTACGTTTTACAGTAACTTATCCACATGATATATCCCTTGCCACAAAAAAATAAACTCAAACAAATGTAGCTATTAATAATCCAGACATATTTTTAGCCCGTTCGAAAATCCAGCCCTGCCTTAATCACCGTATAATTTTAATTGCAGCAAACGATAAGAAAAACTTTACAAATCACCTAAAACACATATATTAGTAACTAGGGGTCACCTGGAAAACGGCACCTGCTCGGAATTCGTCAAAATCAGATAAGGCCTAAGAGGTCCCTATTTGTTTCCAGCGAGTTTATCACGTTTCGTTTTGCACCTTGCAAGGGGTAGTTTTCGCCTAACAAAAAAAAAACGAAGGGACAGATGATCGTCGGCGCAGATTGTGCGAAATTTCGTCTTATCTAATTTGGGGTGGGTTATTTTAATGCCGCCCTTATTTACGGCGGCATCACGCCCGCCCTGCTAAAAAACACACTTTGGGGTGTGAGCCGTGTCGGATGAAATTAACAGCTACTTAAAAATGATCGATGCCCTTGCTGATTTTCTTAATTTTTTCGGTATTTTAAAAACCGCACTGTTTATTGGAAGTGTAGATGATGCACGATTTTCTTTATTTTATGAAACGTGAAAACGTGTTCATCGCGTATTTTTCCTGGTTAATTGTGCATAGACTTTAAAAAGATAATCCACCCTATTGTGGTTTACCTAGAGCTTCATATTGTCAAGAGAAAATCTTGATGATTCAAATTTGTATGATTTAAAATTAATTAGGCGTTCTGCTACCTCCTTATACAGGGTGTATTTGAAATAACGAACAGGCTCGTAACCACAAAGAGATTATATTATGTTTAAACAATTATTTTGTTTATAACTGCAACAAAAAGCCCGCAATTAATTATTAAAGTTAATGAGTGAAAATACGAAAATATGTTTGGGGGCAGTGGTAATGTGACCTAATTTTTAAACGGCATCGGCTTTAGATATCGAATTACAACAAGCGCGTAGGAAATATCTGAGTGCTCTTTAAGCGTCAATGAACTTGAGGATTGTTTATCTTTTACAAAAAAAAAAAAACGTTGCGATAGCACTTCAAATTTGGGAGGCAAGAAATCGGATCTCGCGTTTTAGATAAACAAACACACATTCCATGCAGACCTAATTAAATGAGAAAAGCATCGGTTCTCAAAATGTTTAAGAAACCTCGAAAAATTAGGAAAATTCAAAATTTTTTTTTCGATTTTGACGGAAATGGGTTCACAAATATTTTGTGTATGTGCCCTTAAATGCGTGTTCGTTATTTCAAATACACCCTGTATATTTAGACGCATAGATACAAACGCTACTTACGAAGTTACGATTCCAAAAATAAAAATTAGTGTAAACGGCATGTTTCCCTTATTTGCTTTAGATACATTGAGCCAGTATGAGTATATAAATATGTTAGTGGCACACGCATGCGGCGGAATGAAGAATAAATAGGTCTTCTCTGGTAATGTCTGTATTTGAAAGTCTCAGAACTGGACAAAATATTATTAGATGTTGGCAAATTTTGGTCGCTAAAGTTTACTTTTTTTCGAGGCAATTTGTACAAATAAATCTGTAACGATTCGGCTTGGGGTTTTTCTTGAATATGAATGATCGATAATATCCTAAGTCTTCACTTGTTTCGGATTTTAAAAATTCACCACTTTCGTTTTCTTACTCCCAAAAATTGCGTTTGTGATTATTTGAAAAAATATGCCTTTCATCTGCTTGCTTTTTATTTCAACATGAAAGACCAATAATTTCTGAACAATTTTGTGACACAGAAATAACGTTTTTTGTGTTAAAAATGGTCATTTTTTGAGTTTAATGGTGATTCTTTGGAAAACTATGCCTTGAATCTGCTTGATTTTTTTTGTATATAAAAGCCAGAAAATTTAGAAATAATGTAGATAGAATTAGAACTGTTGTATGCTGCTTCAGATTTTGAAGAATTTATTGATCACTATATAAATATTAGCTGAAAGTTGTAGTATATTTTACTTGGAGGACAGTATATCAGATATTCATGAAATTTCACAAGCTGCGATATTTAGGTTTAGATGATTTTATAGGTGTTGCGATTGCGCAGACCACGAAGAATGTTAATCTTTGTAACCATCTTTAAGGGATTAAATGTTAAACACTTTAACCTGAATACTAAGTAATGTGTAAATGTAAAAGTTGTGTAAATATTTTGGAAAATAATTTTAAACGTTAGTGTTGGAAGGATTGTTGAGATTTGAGTAAGATTTTTTAAGGACGAAGCTTGTAGAAAGGATGCATAGATTAGAACTTTAAACTTGAAGAAACAATCTAATCAGTTTATCAGTTAACGTTTTCTATTTTTACCAACACCATATTTTCACTCCTTAAATTATGATTTGATGATAATATTCGCAGTTTCAAGTTTTAATTGGAATTTCAAATATTCTTTAAATTAGTCTTTATACATGGATAAATTATTAAGTTTCGATTATCGCCATTTTGTTTCTTAAAAATATCAATTGTTTCCTAGTAGGTCAAAAATGCGTTATTTGTAAGTAGTTTTAAATTTTTTTAAGACAATTCCACTAGTGATCATTTTTTATACCGCAAATTATTATATTTCGCCATTTTGTTTCTAGCTTAAAAATATCAATTATTTTCTAGTATGTGAAATAAAGCATTATTCCTGGGCAGTTTTAGAAAATTTTAAAGGCAATTCCACGAGTAATAAAGCTTTTAGAATTTATCTAATCCCAAGATGCAATTTTTGCTTACTTGAATTCAAGTTTCGAATGTCGTAATTCTGCTTCTAGCCTCAAAATATTAATTGTTTTCCAGTATGTCAAGAATGCAGAAATTTTGTATGACAATTCCACCAGTTATTATGTTTTTAGAATTTTTGTAATCCCCAGATGCAAATTTCGGTTAGTCGAATCCAAGTTTCGAATGCCGCCATTTTGTTTCTAGCTTAAAAATATCAATTGTTTCTTAGTATGACAAAACGCATTATTTCAAAGTAGTTTTAGTAATTTTGAAGACAATTCCAGGAGGGATATTTTTTTAATATTTCCAATCCCAAGATGCAAATATCGCTTTCTTTAATTCAAATTTCAAAAGTCGCCATTTCATTTAGCTATAGTTTTTATCAATTGTTTCGTAGTGTTTTAAAAATGCATTATATGTAAGTAGTTTTGGAAATTTTAAAAATAATAACACCATGATATTTTTAGAATTCTAATCTCATAGCAACCCGAATTTTAGTTTTGAATATAGCCATGTTGTTTCTAGCTTAAAACAATAAGTATTTTCTAGTATGTGAAAAATGCAGTATTTTTAAGCAGTTTTAGAAATTTTTAAGACAATTCCACGAGTAATAAAGCTTTTAGAATTTTTTGAATCGCTTGATTCAAGTTTCGCTTGCGTGATTTCAAGTTACGAATGTCGCCATTTTGTTTCTAGCTTAAAAATATAAATTGTTTTTTAGTATGTCAAAGATGCATTATTTCTACGTAGATTTTAAAGACAATTCCTCGAGTAATAATTTTTAAAAAAGATAAAAATCAAGTTTCTAAAATATCATATGTTTTTTAGTATGTCGTACATGAATTCTGAGTAGTTTTGGAAATTTTGAAGGCAATTCCGCGAGTGGTATTTTTTTTTAGAATATTTCCAATTCCTAGATGTAAACTCTTACTCGAATTCTAGTTTTGACTGTCGCCATTTTGTAATAAAACGAAAGATAACCTTATGCAGCGGTCGCTACCCTTCTGTGGCCGAAAAGCACTTTCTTCTATAAGCAATTCGACCCCATAATCTACCTTTAAAAAAGTCCTAATTATGCTGCAATTAATTAAATCAGTTTAATTTTGTAATTTATACATTTACATACATTGGTGAAAAAAATGAAACACTTGAAATTCGTGAAATTTTCAAACAGCCATAACTCGGCATATTTTCAATCGATTGTAATGAGTCTTTGAGGGCGAAAAACTTTGAAATGTCTTCTTTGAAGTCATTCATGTGAACTTAAGCGTAACCCCTTTCGCCCCCTTCTAGCACCCCTGTGAAAAAAAATGTTTTTTCAGAAAACCATGTCCAACTTTGACGATGTGTACGGAGAAAAATTTTGTCTACTCGATCCACCATAAAGACATTAACATATTTTACCTACGAAATTTACAATGAATTTAATTGAAACATCAAAAAGTTAACACCGCTACAACTATTCCGAATCCCATACGTGGGGGCTTTGATTAATGACACGACATATGTTTACCTAATACAGTCTCACGACTTAATTCCTCCAACCTCAAACATAATTACAAAAACATAATTTGCGGATTTATGTTTGACATGGTGTTCCAGTCCGGAATTGGGTTTCAGGGATTTGTAACGTTATACCGCTATTATTTATGTTCCAGGTGTAATTTTTAAAATTTGTTAATATATATATAGGGTGGTGGTGGTGGTTTTTGCGGGTGTGCTATTTCCAGTCGGCCATAAAACATGTCTGCGGCAGTAGATCGATGTCCCAGAAGCCCACCGCAATTTCGCAGATTTAGCACTAGATCGATTGTCATTTGGGGCTAAGGGGCCCATTTTAAAAAGCTGAAAGCGTACTTTACGCTGTTCAACTGCTCGCAGCATTGCGCCCCCGGGACGGACAATAAAATCATTGCTTACCGTGTCTGTTTTCGTGACGGGGGGAAAATCGCAGAATTTTCTCCACGTAAATCACGCTGTCCGGACGTGAGACGCTCTTGGTCACGTTTAGGCACAGCAATAACGCCATAATTTTATAAATCTGCAGACTTCATGGAAAATACTTTGATTTTTGAAAAAATCATACTACATTTTTGTACCAATAATTAGGACACAGTTATTATATATATTATAGTATTTGTTAAAAAAATATCAGTCACTAAATTGAAAAAAATAAATAATAAACACTTTTTTTAATTGATAAAAGAGAAATAAAGACGAAAAATGGCCTGAATATATGAATATTCATTTTTCGTCTTTATTACTTTTATCAAAAAATAATGCAATAAGTGAGGTTATCTTAAGTTAATTTACTTTTTTTTATTACGTCTGAATCATATATGTACTCTAAATTTAATGGGTGGTACTTTGTTACAGACGGTAGATTTAAGAAAAAATTCTACAACTTAGTGCTCTTTAATGTCGCGCATCAAAATAGTCGGTAACAGGCTTACAACACCACGCTAGATGTCGCTTCGAGATATGCTAAAAATCCTGACAATTTAATGGAATCTCGAAGAAAAGTTAAGGAAGCTTTTTGGCGATAGAATTGAAGATTCTGCCTTGTTCCACGAAAACGAAATAAGAACAACAGTTATTTTCTTCGCTGGATAAGGTAACAGTCAAGTCAACAAAAATGACTTAATTAATTGAAGCACACTTGAGTTATTAAAGTCTATTCCCCTAACCTAATTTAATAATATTGCTTAAAATCAGTGCCGTAACGAGGGCGTGGCGAAAGAGGCGCAACTAGCGTTGGGGCGCAAAACAAAGATAACGACCCGGTTGAGAGGTGCATGTTGTTTTTATTTTATTTAACCAATTAACACCGACTGTGACTGGCCCTTTTGATGCCAGTTAATGTTAAATTTTAAAATATTGAAAATGGCGCAAAAATAATAGATTTCAATGATTCCACAATATGGCACGTAACTAATAGTAACAAATATTTTTTTCAACATAGACCAGGGTTGTGCGATAATTTAAGTGTTTATCTTGAAAACGTAAATTGTAAAAACCGAGAACAAGTTACTCAGAAATTGGTTGATGAAAAGAGGCACTGTTCTATTTTCCATGTACTATTTTTGGAAAACACACTGCGGAATTTCGAGATATCATTATATCATAATTTTTTGATAGCACATCTTACACTTTTCACCAGGAACAGAAAAAAATGTCCCATTTTAAATTCTCACCCCAAATATCTCGAAACCTGAGCAACATGGCAAAAAATGTTTCAGAATAAAGTTGTAGGGTTTGGAGGGGGACATATGCTGGTGACCTTAAAAATCACCTTGGCATTAATTTTCAAGGTCAAATGGAGGTGAACTTTGATTTTTTTTAATGGAACGCCCTATTTTTTATTGCGGGATCGTATTCTACGGAAAAATTAGAAACTTTTTGTAGGAAACGTTTTTTTTAGAATGCTTAGAATTTTGTCCGTCATGTTATTTGAAATATCGGATTAATTCAGGCTGTGATTCATGCATTATCCTCGGCATTACCGTCACCCGGTGTGCACCACGTGGAGGTTGCTGATGGGATTTTGCACATCATTGGCCTGAAAAGGGCCAATGGTTTCAGTGGCTGGAGGTTTGATCTCGTTCTTAGATCAAATGCTCGATCAAGTGTCCATCCCCATCAATGCACTTCTGTACACGCTGGTGAAAGTTTACTTGAACATTTCGAAGAGTTTGGATGGAAATTGCTCGAAATGCAGCCTTAATCCTCTCCTTCATGTTCTGCACTGTTGTCGTACTAATTAATTGAAAAGTTTGAATATTGATGAAACTTAATGCCATCAAACGTCGCGCGAAACACCTGACGGCTCCTGCACCTTTGATGCTAATGCCGAGGGTAATGCATGAAAAATAGGGGGTTCCATATGCAAAATCAAAGTTGACCTTCGTTTGACCTCGTCAATTTGAACGTCAAAGTCATTTTCAAGGTCAGCAGCATATGTCCCCCTCCGAACCATACAACTTTTATCTGAAGCATTTTTTGCCATGTTGCTCAGGTTTCTAGATATTTAGGGTAGCTATTTAAAATGGGACACCCTGTATAAACAGAACACCAAAATCAGGGTTTGCAGGTAAACGTAGGAATGAAGGGTGGTGGGTGGATGATCCATACCTTAAACAGTAAACCATAAACGAAGTAAAGTATTGTTTGAGTTGCTTTAAAAAATTTCAAGTGTCTTGCAATTGTTTTTTATGTACACTCGGCGTCAAAAAAAGCGCCACTGGAAAAATCGCGAAAAAACTCGATTTTTCAAATCGTCGTAACTTGGTTCAATTTGGTCGAAAATCGATGAATCTTTCAGTTTGGGTAAGATTTAAGTTTTATTTTTAAGAATGTGTAGTTGATTTTGACCCCAAGTTTAACCCCCCCGTAACAACGCGATGGAAAAAAAAATGTTTTTTATGTAAAAAATTGTCCAACTTTGACAAGCTGTACTGTGCGCAAAAAAAATCGGCGGGAAATTTCACCACAATGGCAGAAAAATGTAATCAATTTCCTTCATATGCCTTAAAAATTCGAGTCGTTTCGATGATTGCGAGCAAAGTTATGAATTTTTGAAAAAAAATGACATTTTTCACTTTTTTGGCCATAACTTCAGTAATTTTGCACCAAAATCGATGAACTTTTGCAGTCAGAACAGTTTCAAATTTTCTCTTCAACGTCATGTGAATTTGTTGCTAAAACGATTCCACCCCTGCCACCCCCTAAAGGAAAAAACATGATTTTGAAGTTTAAATGTGCAAACTTGGTTTCTTGTGCCATATGTAAAAAAAATCGTGGACTTAATCGGTCAACATGGCAAACTCGATGGAATTTTGCGATCTAAGAAGTTTTCGACTTCGTGACCCCCTGAAAATCCCTACAAAAAGTGTTTTGGATTGACAAAAAATGTTAAATTTTTACAACTTGTTTTCATTTTCAATGTCATTTTTATGAATATCGCATTTTGTACCTTAGAACTCCATTAACAAAAAAAAATATTTTAGGTTAAAAATGGCTTACTTTAGCGATCTTTGTAGGGTCGGAAAAAAATGTGGGCCTAACTCACCACCATTCGTCCATTTTTCCATTCGTCCAATAAAAACAAACAATTTGCACTGACGGAAAAAAATTAAACACTTGAGATTTGTAAAAATTTAGGTAATTTTCTCAGCGTCTATTCAACCGATTTCGACGATCTTTTGAAAAATAAAAAGCAAAATGTGTCCTCTTTGAGAGGGTTTATTCGCTACTCAAAGAGAGGGCTCTACGCCTCTCTAAACAAAAAAATAAAAAGACGACAAAATGCACTTTTAAACATTTATAACTTTGTGCCAAATTGCCGTAGGAACTTCGTTTTTGAGTCCTGTACAGGTAATTGAACACATTTCAATTCCCTTTTGGTGGATCGGGTCGACACATTTTATCCAACTCGGTACACGTTGCTAAAGTTGGACTTTTTTGTCCAAAATCGTGTTTTTTTTTGTTCGGGGGTTTAAGGGTTCGAAAAGGGATTATTCCAATCTGAGTTTACCTCCTTAAAGTAGGGCCAAAAAGAGATTTTTTCCCGAAAGAATCATCAAATTTGGTTGAAAAGTCGCTGAGTTATGTGCGAAAAACCTCAAAATGCAATTTTTTTTCAAACAGCCATAACTTGGTGCCAAATCGTCGTAGGAACTTCCTTCTTCGAGTCCTGCATAGGGAATTGATCAGATTTTAATGCCTTTGCGGTGAATCAAGTCGACAAAATTTTTCCAACTCCATAGACATCGTCAAAGTTGAAAATGGTTTCCTAAAAAACATTTTTTTTCACAGGGGTGCTAGAGGGGGGCGGAAGGGGTTACGCCTAAGTTTGTATGCACGACTTTAAAGAAGACACTTCAAAGTTTTTCACCCTTAAAAATTCATCAAAATCGATTGAAAATACGCCGAGTTATGGCGGTTTGAAAATGGTCAAAATTTCACGAATTTCAAGTGTTTCATTTTTTATAAATTAAAAAAAAAACGAAATATAGCCTGAATATATAAATATTCAACCTGTTCGTAACTCTGCAACTGTAACTCCTCCAGTGTATTATTAATATAAATTTGATGTAACTATTATAGTTTCATAATTATAAACCAAAAAAGGAAAAAAGTAAACGAAAAACAATGATTTTATGAAAAATAATTTCAAACAAAAGATGTTTTGCTTTGGCACTACGCTCTTTCTTTGATCCCACTCTTTTATTATCCGACATGCCATTTATGGATAAACTCAACTAACAAGCTAAACCAGCTATAATATTTAACACGAGGTTTATCGGCAAACAATAAAATTCAACTGTGTGAACGACGCTCATTGGTGCGGTTCATATTTCGCGGTTCTGAATCGTTGTTTCGTTTGAAACTATGCTCCGCCCGTCACATCTGTCTTTGATCTCACTCTTTTATTACCAGACATGTCATTTCACGATAAACTCACCTATACGCTATTCCATTTGATTAATCATGCAAATCGACAAAATCCCACCATACTTTAACCATAAAGAATAATAGTTTTAAGAACTCCTATAAAAAAATAGCCGGCATGAATACATAATGGCACAAATTATCTACATCAGTACCCCGTAAAATCAACGGCACACATGCTCATTTTATCATATTGTCGCAATAAAAGCCAACTTGAATCCGCCATCTGGAAACCAGTAGTAATTTTTCTCGAAAAAATCTAGGCACGTGCTGTGCACGCTTTTTTCAGGAAACCGTTCACCAGATAGTCGCTCCATCACCGCTCGGGTTAAGTGGTTTTATTTCGAGTGGTTTTTCGGTGGCGCACTTAACACCTAAACCGATTATATCGTCCCGAACTTTCCGAAATAATATCTTCGCGATGAATTTATGGTGTTTACGTTTAATACGGATCTAAATTGTTGGAAAATTTCCGAATTTATTGATACATCAGCCGCGTTTGCGCCGCCGTTTGTTTACGGAGAATATTTAGAACGCCCTCCGTAAACAACTTAAAGTGCACTCCGGAAAATGGTAAACACCACTCCGCATGATCGATCTAAATAATCGAATTAATAATCTAATTCTGGATTTTCTGTGTGTTTACGTAATACGTGTTAATGGAATATTTATTTGGCGTGCTCGTGCAAAATTATTCGGTTAATAAATATTGAAGTATTTCAAATTTTAAAATATTGTGTGATAATCGACACGAACACAAATTGGTTTCAGGTGCACTATCATAACATAGAATTGGTGACGATACATTTTTTTCAATCGATTTTATTTGCAATTGTTTTATTAAATTGAATCATTGATTTCAGCTTGAAAAGATAAACCTCATCTGAAGAAATTGAAAATCAATACACCATTACTGTAACATATTACATATAAATTGTATAATTTGCAAATACAATGAAATATGTTTTAATCAATTACAATATTTCTCAATTATAGATTATTGTGGCATTATGTATTATTCGCAGAGGAAATGCGTTAAACACTGTTATTTCACATAAATAACATTTGATTACACGAGGCACATTCGATTTAAAAAAAAATGTGTAGCGTTATCGAACGAGGCCTTATAAATCACGAACGCAATAATACATACAACGTATAATCCGCAGTTACTTTATTTATAATTATCGACATTAATAATTTAATAGTGAATAATTACTGTAAAGTACGTAAATAAAGATATCGCGGGTCAATTCTGTCCATACTCATTATTGGTAATTATACGATGATAAATGGAGGCCGATGGGGTCTCCTCATCCGGTGCTAATTATGAATAAACATGTGAACTTTGACTCCACTTATCTTTCAGTAATAAATACATTCTCTGCATATAATAGCAACAATTATTATTTTCCAGTTTCGACGCCTTAATTATTGACCAATATTCGTGTACTGGATGTATAAAGCGTGGGCGCGGTGATTAATCGCGTGACAAATTGGAAAAATTAATTACGGAATGTAAAAATGATTTATTCCATCAAAAGATTATTTATTGTTTTACAATTTCTTTTACGGCGTATCTTTCATGCACTAAATGTTTGGATTCCTTATTATACGCAACTGGGACGAAGTCGAACGTTTATCGTAAATATGGCGTAAATTTGTAATTATTATTCGTATCAAGCGAAGTCTTGAACCCAATTAATGTGTACGAGTTAATATTGTAAAAACATTTCCTCATATTGAGATAAGAATTAAATGGCTGCTGACGTAGATTTGTTCACAATGAATCATTAAATTATTTAATAATAAAATTTGACCGAGTTCTTGAAAATACACCGATTATTTTGCGAATTGTGAATTTTTGAAAATTTTAGTTTTCGAATTGTGCAATACTCGAGTGAAAAATTAAAAAAAAATATAAAACGTGTCGACGAAATTCTACAAAAATTAAATTAGATTTGCAAATCATCGTTTTATCAAATTAAATAGAGTTCTTGAAAATCCACCGATTATTTCGCGAGTTGTGAATTTTTGAAAATTTAAGTTTTCGAATTGTGTAATACTCGAGTGAAAAATTTAAAAAAATATATAAAACATGTCGACGAAATTCTACAAAAATTAAATTAGATTTGCAAATCATCGTTTTATCAAACTAAATAGAGTTCTTGAAAATTCACCGATTATTTAGCAAGTTGTGAATTTTTGAAAATTTTAGTTTTCGAATTGTGTAATACTCGAGAGAAAAATAAAAAAAAAAATATAAAACGTGTCGACAAATTAAATAGAGTTCTTGAAAATCCACCGATTATTTCGCGAGTTGTGAATTTTTGAAAATTTTAGTTTTCGAATTGTGTAATACTCGAGAGAAAAATAAAAAAAAAATATAAAACGTGTCGACGAAATTCTACAAAAATTAAATTAGATTTGCAAATCATCGTTTTATCAAATTAAATAGAGTTCTTGAAAATCCACCGATTATTTCGCGAGTTGTGAATTTTTGAAAATTTTAGTTTTCGAATTGTGTAATACTCGAGTGAAAAGTAAAAAAAAATATAAAACGTGTCGACGAAATTCTACAAAAAATAAATTAGATTTGCAAGTCATCGTTTTATCAAATTAAATAGAGTTCTTGAAAATCCACCGATTATTTCGCGAGTTGTGAATTTTTTTAAATTTAAGTTTTCGAATTGTGTAATACTCCAGAGAAAAATTTAAAAAAAATATAAAACGTGTCGACGAAATTCTACAAAAATTAAATTAGATTTGCAAATCATCGTTTTATCAAATTAAATAGAGTTCTTGAAAATCCACCGATTATTTCGCGAGTTGTGAATTTTTGAAAATTTTAGTTTTCGAATTGTGTAATACTCGAGTGAAAAGTAAAAAAAAATATAAAACGTGTCGATGAAATTCTACAAAAATTAAATTAAATTTGCAAGTCATCGTTTTATCAAATTAAATAGAGTTCTTGAAAATCCACCAATTATTTCGCGAGTTGTGAATTTTTGAAAATTTAAGTTTTCGAATTGTGCAATACTCGAGTGAAAAATTAAAAAAATATATAAAACGTTTCGACGAAATTCTACAAAAATTAAATTAGATTTGCAAATCATCGTTTTATCAAATTAAATAGAGTTCTTGAAAATCCACCGATTATTTCGCGAGTTGTGAATTTTTGAAAATTTAAGTTTTCGAATTGTGCAATACTCGAGTGAAAAATTAAAAAAATATATAAAACGTGCCGACGAAATTCTACAAAAATTAAATTAAATTTGCAAGTCATCGTTTAATCAAATTAAATAGAGTTCTTGAGAATCCACCAATTATTTCGCGAGTTGTGAATTTTTGAAAATTTTAGTTTTCAAATTGTGTAATACTCGAGTGAAAAATTTAAAAAAATATATAAAACATGTCGACGAAATTCTACAAAAATTAAATTAGATTTGCAAATCATCGTTTTATCAAACTAAATAGAGTTCTTGAAAATTCACCGATTATTTAGCAAGTTGTGAATTTTTGAAAATTTTAGTTTTCTAATTGTGTAATACTCGAGAGAAAAATAAAAAAAAAATATAAAACGTGTCGACGAAATTCTACAAAAATTAAATTAGATTTGCAAATCATCGTTTTATCAAATTAAATAGAGTTCTTGAAAATCCACCGATTATTTCGCGAGTTGTGAATTTTTGAAAATTTTAGTTTTCGAATTGTGTAATACTCGAGTGAAAAGTAAAAAAAAATATAAAACGTGTCGACGAAATTCTACAAAAAATAAATTAGATTTGCAAGTCATCGTTTTATCAAATTAAATAGAGTTCTTGAAAATCCACCGATTATTTCGCGAGTTGTGAATTTTTTAAAATTTAAGTTTTCGAATTGTGTAATACTCCAGAGAAAAATTTAAAAAAAATATAAAACGTGTCGACGAAATTCTACAAAAATTAAATTAGATTTGCAAATCATCGTTTTATCAAATTAAATAGAGTTCTTGAAAATCCACCGATTATTTCGCGAGTTGTGAATTTTTGAAAATTTTAGTTTTCGAATTGTGTAATACTCGAGTGAAAAGTAAAAAAAAATATAAAACGTGTCGACGAAATTCTACAAAAAATAAATTAGATTTGCAAGTCATCGTTTTATCAAATTAAATAGAGTTCTTGAAAATCCACCGATTATTTCGCGAGTTGTGAATTTTTGAAAATTTTAGTTTTCGAATTGTGTAATACTCGAGAGAAAAATTTAAAAAAAAATATAAAACGTGTAGACGAAATTCTACAAAAATTAAATTAGATTTGCAAATCATCGTTTTATCAAATTGAATAGAGTTCTTGAAAATCCACCGATTATTTCGCGAGTTGTGAATTTTTGAAAATTTTAGTTTACGAATTGTGTAATACTCGAAAGAAAAATTAAAAAAAATATATAAAACGTATCGACGAAATTCTACAAAAATTAAATTAGATTTGTAAATCATCGTTTTATGAAATTAAGCAGAGGCAGCTCGTTATATATCTATCTAATACCACGTAGTAACGATCGCAACCACCAAATTTTAGATGGCGTAAAAAACTGTTTTACCATTTATAATCTGTAGAACCTTTGTTTGATTTCGATGATTAGACGTCAATATGTTGTGACTAGTTTCATGTCGTATAAACAGCACTATATAATGTCTTTAAAAAATGTACAGAACGTGATGAAAACTGTAGGAAATATGGTCAATTTTGGACACTTGAAATCTCAATGTAAAGTTAAGTTTGCGATAAGTTGGCATGTGAGAGCAATTTCTCTCTTAATCTTCGCCCTGAATTCATTAGTACGAGCTTTATCGGCAAATAATAATATTTATATACGTGATCGTCTACGTTGGTTCTTGTTGCTTCGTTTGGTAGAAAGTGGTATAAACTGTAGGAAATTTTGGACATTTGAAATCTCAATGTAAAGTTAAGTTTACGATAAGTTGGCATGTGAGAGCAATATCTCTCCCAATCATCGCCCTGAATTCATTGGTACGACTTTATCGGCAAACAATAATATTTATATATGTGATCGTCCACGTTGGTTGTCGTTGCTTCGTTTGGCAGAAAGTGGTGAAAACTGAAGGAAATTTTGGACACTTAAAATCCCAACGTAAAGTCTAGTTTACAATAAGTTGGCATGCGAGAGCATTTCCTCTCTCATTCTTTGGTTCGAGGTTTATCTGGAAATAATAATATTTATTTGTTATTCAGGTTCTCATTGGTTCACTCTTTTATTATCAGACATGCTGGTTATGGATAAACTTGTCTACAATATTCCTTGGTGAATAAAGCAGACAAAACAGCCTATATTTCTCAATATTCAGACTCAAAACTCGCTGTAGATTTTTATATGGTGTAAATAATTCATATTATTAGCCGTAATAATATTAAATCTTTTATCCTAAAAACGTTTAAAACCACGATGTACCATTTACCACCAAACATAACATGCTCGAAAATTACACAACAACGACCGGTGTGGTGTGTCTGTGTGTGTGTTTTTTGAAACCATTTTCCACTTAATGTATAATAATCACGAAACGGAATACAACTTAAATGATCACTTCAACGTTTAATCATTCAATCATTTTAATCGCTTGTGTTACACGCAATATTCTATTTCTGATTGCAGTTGCGTGACCGCAACATTTTTTTTTCTATAAACACAAATGGAGATTAAACAGTCTTATATATTGTGTGTGTGTGTTCATTTTCGAAGAAAATATTTAGAGAGCGTGTATACCTTTTCTTCGGACCGTTTTGTGTCGACACATATTTTGGTCTTAATGCAGAAGCAAGAAAAAATCCTACTGGGTACGCCCAAACGCGTTACGTCTGTTTGTTATGTAAGTGATAATTGTATTTTTTACAAGACTAATTACGTTTTAATCTGAGGCTTATATTGCATAATTTAGGGTAATTTTCGTGTGATTTTTATTGGCGGATATTCACACGGGTGATTTTTAATGAATTAGATACATCAAAATAATTCATTTAAACATCAAATTTGAGTGAATACGTGATTAAATAAGTAATAAAAATCATTGATCAATTTGACGATTTTTTTATTTAATTTAGAAACAATGTTAACAGTGATGTTATAATGAGGTATCGTACATTAACTGATGAGTACTGCTGTGTTCAAATAAGGAAGATTTTGGAGGTTTTGCAATTTTGATCATTTCACTATGACTTTATCAACCCCGTGGCGTATTGGTAAAATCCCTGGTTTGTAATCACAAGGTCCATGGTTCAAATCCTTTCTTTGTCAACCCCGTGGCGTATTGGTCAACTATGACTTTGAATTTGGAGAATATTCCTCAAAAACGCGACTAAAACTAAAGAATTGCACAATATATTTGTAATTAATTAGTTTTTGATTTCATTAAAATTATCATTAATTTTCCAAACATTCCCTGTTATTCCTCATAATATCAAATAACAACATTATTAGAAATTCAAAGTGCGCGTTATAAATAAATTATTTTCCAATTATCTAACCATAGATAAAGCTTAAAGAAAATACTAAGCAAACAAAAACAGCGTACGCTATTGAAACGTCAATATCTTCTGACGTGCAATTGCGCATTTTTATGACTAATTCGCGATGGTTGCAATATATAAGAGCAAATTGCTTCATTAGAGTTTCGCAATATGGTGTAATTAACAGCAATTCTAATATTAATTACCACTGAATACTTAGTCATATTAATTGTCAATAATTACATCGGTAATTGCATGAGTAAATAAATTATATTGGCAGTATTTAATTTATTGTTTAATTAAAGTAATTTTTTTATTTTTCTTAGAAAATAATTTGATGTGTATGTTCATATTTATTATTAGGCTAAATAATTGTTGTTTATAATTACTAGTGAAATATTATTGAACAGGGAATACTTTGTAATTTGAAAATTACTAGCTTAAGTTTCCGCATCATTTTTTAACATAATTTAATTATCAGTATATCTTAATAAATATATAATAAATTTCTGTCAATTGTTAATTTACTGAAACATATCTGATATATCGTGTATACCGTGCTATAATCCGAACCGGGATAATATGACACAGTGGCGGCTCGTGGAACATGTTGATGGTAGAGCCACTTATACAATATACAATATACCCCCCCCCCCTCCTTTTTTGAAGAAACAAAGAACCATTTATTTTCCTAGACCAATCGAATATTTTTGCCAAAAAATCAAAAAATTGGAATAAAACAGCCGACGATCTAACATATCGGCAAAAAATCAAAAATGCAGACCAAAAAATTGAAAATACAAGCAAAAGAAAAGTAGTAACTATTTTTAGCTTAAAATAATTTCCATAATTTCCAACGAGAAATTCGAAAATAATAACAAAAATAAAAAAAAAACGCACAATGAAATCAATAATTCAAGTTAAAAAAATTTAAAATATGGGATACAAAATAAAGAAATAAGACCAACAATCTAAAATTCGTACCCAAAAATCAAAGTGGTAAACCAAAAAATCAAAATTTTTAAATCGCACATGAAATTATTATAATTTTTTTCGAAAGTTGCGCATTTTTCAAGCGGTTTAGTAAATAAAAAAACAATTGCGAGAAACTAAAAATATCAAAATATACTTAAAATACACTCTACTTTATGATTCCGTAAAAATCTAAAAATACTCCATCCCTAGATTTTCAGATAATCGCACAAGAAATAATTATTTGTTTTTTCGAAAGTTGCGCATTTTTTTCAAGCGGTTTAGAAAATAGAAAAACAATTGCCAGAAACTTTAAATTTTTCAAAATATACTTCAAATACATTCTGTTTTATGATTCTGTAAAAATCCAAAAATACCTCATATCTAGACTTCCAGATAATCGCACAAGAAATCATTATTTGTTTTTTTGAAAGTTGCGCAGTTTTTCAAGAGGTTTTGAAAATAGAAAAACAATCGCCAGAAACTTAAAAATTTCAAAATACTCTTAGAATAATTCTACTTTATGATTCTGTAAAAATCCAAAAACACCCTATCCCTAGATTTACACATAATTGCACAAGAAATCATTATTCATTTTTTTGAAAGTTGCGCATTTTTCAAGCGGTTTAGTAAATAAAAAAACAATTACGAGAAACTAGAAAATATCAAAATACATTTAAAATACATTCTACTTTATGATTCCGTAAAAATCTAAAAATACCCCATCCCTAGATTTCCAGATAATCACAAAAGAAATAATTATTTGTTTTTTCGAAAGTTGCGCATTTTTTCAAACGGTTTAGAATATAGAAAAACAATTGCCAGAATCTTAAAAATTTCAAAATATACTTAAAATACATTCTACTTTATGATTCCGCAAAAATCCGAAAACACCCCATTCCTAGATTCCAGATAAAACAAAAAAAAACATTTGTTTTTTTGAAAGTTGCGCAGTTTTTCAAGAGGTTTAGAAAATAGAAAAACAATCGCTAGAAACTTAAAAATTTCAAAATACTCTTAGAATAATTCTACTTTATGATTCTGTAAAAATCCAAAAACACCCTATCCCTAGATTTACACATAATTGCACAAGAAATCATTATTAATTTTTTCGAAAGTTGCGCATTTTTCAAGCGGTTTAGTAAATAAAAAAACAATTGCGAGAAACTAGAAAATATCAAAATACACTTAAAATACATTCTACTTTATAATTTCGTAAAAATCTAAAAATACCCCATCAATAGATTTTCAGATAATCTCACAAGAAATAATTATTTGTTTTTTCGAAAGTTGCGTATTTTTTCAAGCGGTTTAGAAAATAGAAAAACACTTGTCGGAATCTTAAAAATTTCAAAATATACTTAAAATACATTCTACTTTATGATTCCGCAAAAATCCGAAAACACCCCATCCCTAGATTTTCAGATAATCGCACAAGAAATCGTTATTAATTTTTTCAAGCGGTTTAGTAAATAAAAAAACCAATTGCGAGAAACTAGAAAATATCAAAATACACTTTAAATACATTCTACTTTATGATTCCGTAAATATCTAAAAATACCCCTTCCTTCACCAGATTTCCAGATAATCGCACAAGAAATCATTATTTGTGTTTTCGAAAGTTGCGCATTTTTCTAACGGTTTAGAAAAATTAAAATTTTTTTTAAAATATACTTAAAATACATTCTACTTTATGATTCGCAAAAATCCGAAAACACCCCATCCCTAGGTTTCCAGATAATCGCAAAAGAAATCATTATTTGTCCATTTGTCCATTTTTCAAGCGGTTTAGAAAGTTAAAAAAAAACAATTGCCAGAAACTTAAGAATTTCAAAATATACATTATACTTTACGATTCTGTAAAAATCTAAAAACACCCCATTCCTAGATTTCCAGATAATCGCACAAGAATTCATTTCTCGTTTCGAAAGTTTTCAAGTGGTTTATAAAATAGAAAAACAATTGCTACAGACTTGAAACTTGCAAAATTTACTTAAAATACATTTTACTGTATGATTCTGTAAAAATTCAATTCATGACATTTAATTGTTTTCCCTTGGGTCTATTGCAAAATTTAAATAAATTCTAAACTTTCAAGAAATGGGAATGGAGTTTAATGTTTATTCAAATGAAATATTTCAAAATAGCCTGCGAAGAAAATAAAATATGACAGTTGGTACACGTGAGCAGATTTGTTTTAGACCAAATATTTGTTTTCTATTATTTTCAATCAACTACGTGCGCTTTTCTATTTTCTCAAATATTTGGCGAAGTAAACTTTCCCCGAGTCCATAAAGGTAGGATGACCCTGACCTTAAGCTACATATGCGCCGACTAGTTAAAAGCTATGGTGGTCAGTGGCGTATATAGGGGGGTTACGTTTTAAATTTTAAAGACAAATATTTAATGTGCTTCCAAAATTTTTATTTTATTTTAAATTATTAGCTGGTAAGAAAGGTCAGAGTCATAATCAACGTAAAACTGATTTAAAGTTCTATTCAATGACATCAAATATACAGGGTGTTCCGCTTAAAAAAATTCAACTTTGTGTCAGAATTCTTAAATTAAAAGTCAAAATAAAAAAAAATTGCCACTGAACCATACAAATAACTACTTAACAATTTTTTGTATATCGTACAGTTATTGAAAAAATATGTACTTTAAAATAGCTAAAAATTGAAAAACGCCCGATATCTCCCAAACTGATCAAGTTAGCCATGATCTGTTGAAGCTATTATTGTTATTTCAAGAAAAGAGGTCATAACGTGTACATCAGATTTTTTTATAGTTCTTATTAGATTACTGAAAATTTGGGCCACCCAGTATACTATAATGGTCTATAATGATTATTATAAGCTTTATTTTCGTGCAATTATCTCAGAATATACTGCAGGAATGTTTTCAGGTTTTTACAGAATCATAAAATAGAATCAATTGTGAGTTAATCTGAAAAGTTTCAAGTTTGTGGTAATTGTTTTAATATTTTTTTATCGCGCGTGAAAATATATTACTTTGCAATAGCAATACGCTTCTTTCTTGTGCAATTATTTCTGGATCTACTGCAGGGATTTTCTAGATTTTCACAATGTTATAAAGTAGAATCAAATTTAGGTCAATTTTGGCAATTGTTTTATTTTTTTTTAATCGCGCGAGAAAATGTATAACTTTGCAATAGCACTAGGTTTTTTCTTGTGTAATTATTTCGGAATCTACTGCAGGGATTTTTTAGATTTTTACGGTGTTATAAAGTAGAATCAATTTTAAGTCAATCTGGAAAGTTTCTAATTTGTGAAAATTGTTTGATTTTTTTTAAAATCGCGCGAAAAAATGTTTAACTTTGGAATGGTATTAATTGTAAGCTTAATTTTCATGCAAATATCTCAGAACCTACCGCAGTGGTGTTTTTAGATGGTTACAAAAATCATAAAGTCGAATCAATGTTGAGTCAATCTAGAAAGTTGATTTTTTCTTTTTTTTACATTTTCGAATGCCACGGGCTTCAAATTGACATTTGTTCTTCCACAAGTACATTTTCTGATTTGGCCAATGGTAATGGATACCAAGGCCAGGCGTAAGCCACATCGAAATAATAATTAAAAAAAATAATAATAATTTTCTGATTGATCTTAATGAGAGTTACGCGTAGATACTCCGAATCCAACCAGTGGTTTCTTTCAAGAATTAAACATCCAACGCTGACCCTGCTCAAGTTCGAGGCAAACAAAAAATCTTAATTTAATTAATTGAAACCCGGCCGTAATTAATAATCATTAGTATCAGGTTCAAGTCGGTAGTGAGAATGTGTCGGTGAGTAAATCGTAAATTTCGAAACGGAATGGTAGAAACGTCCGCAATTAAAACTGGTGGTAACGAGAGGAGCGTTGGGTAATATTGATAATTACCTTTTCCATAAATGTCTTTATAATTATAATAAATGTTGAATTAATTTTCATTTAATTGTTTTGGAAATTTTGGCCCGGGCACGGTAGGAGGTGCATTTAATTGCGTCCTACTCGGACACAGAAAAAGTATGGCGGAAATAACCGTTTTGTAATTATTGTGTGAAGTTGAAACTGCAGTAACAAATAATTAGTTTTTCTTACGTGAAAATGTAAAAAAAAACGTATTTACTATACCTGTAATTATATGATAGTTTAGAGAAGGGTTTCTACTTATGAAATTCTAGGTTACAATAATAAACGTTTCTTTTTTTTACTATCTAAAGTCCACATTTTAGTACTAATTTGTGGGCTAATATTGGTTAGGTACTTCCTGGTCTACCTTACAAATAGTTGAATATAAAATAGAAATTTTATAAACTGTCTAATTCGCGTAATATAACTAAAGTTTTACATAGCAAATTACGCGCAATTGCGTTACAACTCCGTTATATACTATACTTTACCTACGACCTTACATGTATTCGCTTAAACTAAAGACAAATTGAAATTGGATCTCCTCAGGGTGACGTTTGAATTTTCGATAAATATGTATACATTAAAATCTGATAGATGATATTATTTAATTCAAACCTTTCCCAGCTCGTGACATGATGAACTGCAGTCGCGGAGCTTAATTAAAGAGAAAATTGCTCCGATTGCGGAGCCCATCTCTGGTAAACACCCCTAGGATTTCGTTACTTATCAGAGGGTTGGACAAAAATGATCTCTGGTCTCGTTACGGGGAGGGCACTCCAATCGAGTGTGTCGGAGTGCCGTGCATGCAGGCACCACAAAAGAGGGAAGAGGGTTAGTGCACCCCTGGCAATTGACAGCAGTAAACTCATTACCACGACAAAAGAGTGTCATTGTCTGCATAAAAACCTCATTAAATTCGGACTGCCCTCGTTACGTGCGTTATGACTTAATGGCATGCGATCTCTGAGCGGAATCCCTCTGAAATTTGACGGTTTACAACTGCAATTACTTTTTCGCCGGACACGGACGAGGGTTGGAAATATTCATTGTTGCAGATGAACCGCAACGATTAGATACATTACCTTTGTGTATTTTAATGCCGCATTTACCCCCGCAGCATATGTTTCAGGGCGATTCATGTCATGAATAAAATCTGCAATTTTACAGATTTTGTTTAATATTCGAACGTAAAGTGTTACAAAAATTGCAATCGCACTTCAATAGATACCTCGAAATTGTTCAGATGCTTATGAAACATTGATTTCATCTTCATTTGTACTTAAACATTTAAAGCGTAAACAAATTTTGAAAATTCTCTTATTAGACGTTACATTATCCGTTTTATTTGCTAATTCCTGTATTAACTATAACTATTTTTATGGGAATAAAGGTGATTTATTATTATTATTATATTTGTATTTTATAATCTTAAAATAACACCAGAGAACTAAGTTAAGAATGAAGTTATAATTTCCCTCAGCAGAGCGCTGCACAATCCCATCACAAGAACGCAATGAATAAATACACCAGTTTATCATTATAATACACCGTATAAAACAAGAACATATTTATTCGCAAATAAACAATATAATCCATAATTCAATTCAAACGCGATTTAATTGCGATCGCAAAAGCTCCGACTTTAATTTGTAATAATAATAAATAATTTATGAGTGCATTAAAAACATTACCATTATTAATGCTTATTTGCATACATCCAGTGATTTATTCGTTATAAATAATTTAGGAAGACACTTAGCTTATTATTTTATTTTAATGGTTACGATTAAATTATAATATTGTCGTAAATTACATTAAATGCTATTGCAAACGTAATCTGTTGTCTCGTTTTAATTGCACGTTCTTGAGGAGGTTAATAAGATGATTTTCTTATTTTAATGCATCGTCATAATTGTAATTTTTTCATGTAGTGACCTTAATTGAATATCTGAAAAAAAAATAACTTTTTCAAGTATACCTAGACGTATAAATTGCGTAAGTAGTGTTTTGCATTATTAATTTTATTGCATAATTACCGATATGTTACGCTATAATCAAAAAGGTCACAAAATTAAAACAAGCTATAGAATAATAATAATAATAATAATATTTATTTCCCAAAGAATATCAAGATCCATTAACAGGGTAATGTAATAGCAATTGAAGTAACAAATAAAATAAAAAAGCAAAAATGTACGAAAATTAAAATTTTGTGTCTTTTATTCCTTATAATACAAATTTGGTTTTATTTTTAAATTGATAAACAAATTAAAATTTTGTGTTTCTTTTTGATTATAACTTTTAATTGATAAATAAAATGAGTCAATCTAAAATTTCTTTCTCGCCAAATCATATTAATTAAAAAAAATCATCTCAACTGCAAACGAGAACTGCTTCCCGGTTAATCTCATTCAAAATTTAGCAAACAAAAAACACCAAAAACCATTAACTAAACTTAAATAAATGCTTCGATTCAAAAACTAGCAAGTAAATATTAATCATTTTTGGATAATTTAATCACCAAGTAACTTAGATATTATTTTATGTTGTTTATGCTGAAGGCTTCTACTTCGTTAAATATTTTATATAATACATAAAACACTATTTTTATACTTTTTTCGAATAGTCAATTTTTTACATTGCGCTTTGATTTTACAAAATTTGCTCAAAATGCACGGAAATGTATGTAGATTTTTACGGAATCGTGATCTCGAATGTATTTTAAGTAATTTTGAAAAGTTTTAAGTCACTGGCAATTATTTTTATATTCTTTTTAGAATCGTTAAAATTATTGCAATTTTTCACAACTAGCTCTGATCTCACGAAACAATCTCAAAATATAGCGTTGGAATGTATCTAGATGTTGATGAAATCACAATCTCGAATGTATTTAGAGTAATTTTGATAACTTTCAAGTCAGTGGCAATTGTTTTTTATGTTTTTTTTAATCGTCAAAATGATTGCAAATTGTCACAATATTACGCTCTGATTTTACGAAATTTGCTCAGAATGAACGTAAATGTATGTAAATTTTTACAGAATCATAAACTCTAATATATCTACAGTTATGTTAGAAAGTTTCAAGTCACTGGCAATTGTTTTAATATTTTTTTCGAATCGTTAAAATTATTGCAATTTTTCACAACATTACGCACTGATTTCACGAAATTTGCTCAGAATGCATATAAATATTTGTAGACTTTTGCGGAATCATGAACTCCAATATCTTTAGAGTTATGTTAGAAAGTTTCAAGTCACTGGCAATTGTTTTCATATTTTTTTTCTAAACGTCAAAATTATTGCAATTTTTCACAACATTACACTCTGATTTTACGAAATTTGCTCAGAATGCATGTAAATATATGTAAATTTTTACGGAATCATAAACTCCAATATATTTAGAGTTATGTTGGGAAGTTTCAAGTCACTGGCAATTATTTTAATATTTTTTTCGAATCGTTAAAATTATTGCAATTTTTCACTACATTGCGCTCTAATTCTACGAAATTGACTCAGAATGCATAGAAATATTTGTAGATTTTTAAGGAATCATAAACTCCAATATATTTAGAGTTATATTAGAAAGTTTCAAGACACTGGCAATTGTTTTAATAATTTTTTAGAATCGTCAAAATTATTGCAATTTTTCACAACATTACGCTCTGATTTTACCAAACAATCTCAAAACATAGCGTTGGGATGTGTCTAGATATTTATGAAATCATAATCTCGAATGTCTTTAGAGTAATTTTGGTAACTGTCAAGTCACTGGAAATTGTTTTTATATTTTTTTAGAATCGTCAAAATTATTGCAATTTTTCACAACATTACGCTCTGATTTTACCAAACAATCTCAAAATATAGCGTTGGGATGTGTCTAAATATTTATGAAATTATGATTTAGAATGTCTTTAGAGTAATTTTGATAACTTTCAAGTCACTGCCAATTGTTTTTATATTTTTTTTTAATCGTCAAAATTATTGCACTTTTTCACAACATTGCGCTCTGATTTTACTAAACAATCTCAAAACATAGCGTTGGGATGTGTCTAGATATTTATGAAATTATAATCTCGAATATCTTTAGAGTAATTTTGATAACTTTCAAGTCACTGGCAATTGTTTTTATATTTTTTTAAATCGTCAAAATTATTGCAATTTTCACAATATTACGCTCTGATTTTACCAAACAATCTCAAAATATAGCGTTGGGAAGTGTCTAGATATTTATGAAATCATAATCTCAAATGTCTTTAGAGTAATTTTGATAACTTTCAAGTCACTGGCAATTGTTTTTATATTTTTTTAGAATCGTCAAAATTATTGCAATTTTTCACAATATTACGCTCTGATTTTACCAAACAATCTCAAAATATAGTGTTGAGATGTGTCTAAATATTTATGAAATTATAATCTCGAATGTCTTTAGAGTAATTTTGATAACTTTCAAGTCACTGACAATTGTTTTTATATTTTTTTAGAATCGTTAAAATTATTGCAATTTTCACAATATTACGCTCTGATTTTACCAAACAATCTCAAAATATAGCGTTGAGATCTGTCTAAATATTTATGAAATTATAATCTCGAATGTCTTTAGAGTAATTTTGATAACTTTCAAGTCACTGGCAATTGTTTTTATATTTTTTTATAATCGTCAAAATTATTGCAATTTTTCACAACATTACGCTCTGATTTTACGAAATTTGCTTAGAATGCATGTAAATATATGTAATTTTTTACGGAATCATAAACTCCAATATATTTAGAGTTATGTTAGAAAGTTTCAAGTCATTGGCAATTGTTTTCATATTTTTTTCGAATCTTCAAAATTATTGCAATTATTCACTACATTACGCTTTAATTCTACGAAAATTACTCAGAATGCATATAAATATTTGTAGATTTTTACGGAATCGTAAGCTTTAATATATTTAGAGTAATGTTAGAAAGCTTCAAGTCACTGTCAATTGTTTTTTTATTTTTTTTCGAATCTTCAAAATTATTGCAATTTTTCACTACATTAGCTCTAATTCCACGAAAATTACTCAAAATGCATATAAATATTTGTAGATTGTTACAGAATCATAAACTCCAATATATTTATAGTTATGTTAGAAAGTTTCAAGCCACTGGCAATTGTTTTTATATTTTTTTTTGGAATTTTCAAAATTATTGCAATTATTCACTACATTACGCTTTAATTCTACGAAAATTACTCAGAATGCATATAAATATTTGTAGATTGTTACGGAATCGTAAGCTTTAATATATTTAGAGTTATGTTAGAAAGTTTCAAGTCATTGGCAATTGTTTTCATATTTTTTCGAATCTTCAAAATTATTGCAATTTTTCACTACATTGCGCTCTAATTCCACGAAAATTACTCAGAATGCATATAAATATTTGTAGATTGTTACGGAATCGTAAGCTTCAATATATTTAGAGTTATGTTAGAAAGTTTCAAGTCATTGGCAATTGTTTTCATATTTTTTTCGAATCTTCAAAATTATTGCAATTTTTCACTACATTGCGCTCTAATTCCACGAAAATTACTCAGAATGCATATAAATATTTGTAGATTTTTACGGAATCGTAAGCTTTAATATATTTAGAGTTATGTTAGAAAATTTCAAGTCACTGGCAATTGTTTTCATATTTTTTTCAAATCTTCAAAATTATTGCAATTTTTCACTACATTACGCTCTAATTCCACGAAAGTTACTCAGAATGCATATAAATATTTGTAGATTGTTACGGAATCGTAAGCTTTAATATATTTAGAGTTATGTTAGAAAGTTTCAAGTCACTGGCAATTGTTTTCATATGTTTTTTCGAATCTTCAAAATTATTGCAAATTTTCACTACATTACGCTCTAATTCCACAAAAATTACTCAGAATGCATATAAATATTTGTAGATTTTTACGGAATCGTAAGCTTTAATATTAGAGTTATGTTAGAAAGTTTCAAGTCACTGGCAATTGTTTTCATATTTTTTCGAATCTTCAAAAATTATTGCAATTTTTCACTACATTACGCTCTAATTTCACGAAAATTACTCAGAATGCATATAAATATTTGTAGATTTTTACAGAATCATAAACTCTAATTTAGAGTTATTTTAGAAAGTTTCAAGTGACTGGCAATTTTTTTAATAATTTATTCGAATCGTTAAAATTATTGCAATTTTTCACAACATTACGCTCTGATTTTACGTAATTTGTTTAGAATGCATGTAAATATATGTACATTTTTACGGAATCATAAACTCTAATATATTTAGAGTTATGTTAGAAAGTTTCAAGACACTGGCAATTGTTTTGATATTTTTTTCGACTCGTTAAAATTATTGCAATTTTTCACAACATTACGCTGCGATTTTACGAATTTTGCTCAGAATGAAAGTAAATGTATGTAGATTTTTACGGAATCGTCATTTCAAATGCATTTAGAGTTATTTTGGAAAGTTTTACGACACTAGAAATTGTTTTTATTTTTTTTTCGAATGTCAAAATTGTTGCAATTCCTCAAAATATTACTTTCTTTGTATAAGTAATTTAAATGACTGTAAGTTCGATAATGGCACGTTAAAGTTACGAAACTATAGCTACTTAAATATTTAATTTCAAAGTTATGCAAAGTAGCTCATAAAACTAGTTTATATGAAAAATCCGTCCTGTATTGTTCTATTTTTTTTTTTTGGCCTGGGATGCATGTCCATGTGGCCAGCTCTAGGCCTATTGTTCTATTCAAGTATATAACAAAATTCCACAATTAATAAAAGATTTCTATTAAATCTAAGGGCATCTTTAAAAAAAAAAAGACATGTGAGTTTTAAACTGCCATTTAAACCTACAAAATCCAGGTATAAAAATTATATAATCTATGCGTACATAAATATTTTACATTTTATATTTTACCAATATTGACTTGTGTACAACTTTGTGTAAGTTTCTAACATAAATAAAATTATCTTATCTTAACAGTGTTTTACTTATATTATTTTATGTTAAAAAATCCGGTGTATACGGAATCCAGCGCAATAGCGTGTATGTAGATCAGACAGGGCGAGGTGTATCAATTCATTTTTCACAACATTTGCGTGCATTCATATTCATATTAATGAAAATTCCAGTTCATTTTCAAACTATTCTGTAGAATGTAATCATCAATCATTTAATTAATTTGTATTACTTTTTGTAATGTAATTTTGTATATTGGCCCTATAAGTAGACTCGCAGTCTGTTGGGTTTTAATTGAAATCAATAAATAAAATTCCCCAACATAAAAAATCTCAAAATCTTGGTTAATTGCGAATTTTCAAACAAAGCCGTAGTAAATCTCCTTAACTTATTTTTCTCCCACTCTCTAATAACGGTTATAATTTCTCATCAACTTCTGCGTGTATCAAAATATTACCAAAAAATCTAAATAAATAAATGAGATGAATTCGAATATTATTTCATGCATAACTCAACCTTTTTCGTTTTGTTGCGGACAAATTCTCGGCCTTGTAATCCCCATTGAAACGCAAATTCGTCCACGAATTTATATTTGTGTCGATATTTATTTCACGTCATCGCTTCGGGATTCCGATTGTGATTTATCTCAAACGCAACGGTTTCGTATTCTTGGGGAGATGCTGCGTTTTGCATTTGTAAATAACGTCGACGCTTTTGGTTGTCGAAATCAAATGAATGCCCAATGGGCAGAAGAAAACGTGGGACATTAGATAAGGAGTTATTGATTAACTTTCGTGTTTCGATTGAATTGCGTTTAGGATTATTATAGTTGTAATTGGCTGTGGTTACCAATAATTGGTCATTTACATATATATGTTGTTAATCTTGATTTATTATTGTGACAGACAATGGTATGGTATGGAAAATGGACCCAAAAATGATTATTAATGTTCTCTGCTTTCTTCGATTATTCCTTAATAAATTCGATATATTATTTGCGAAGAAAACTGTTCTTGGACGCAAAATTAACGAAACGCGGATTTACTGGTTCAATGGGTAAATAATAGCTATGAGGTCATCTCTACTCCGGCAGAAGCAAATTAACAAATTCCTATAGATTTTTAAAGTTTTAACTCATCCAATGAAATTTCTTCGAAAAAGATTTTGACGAAGATGGTGTTTCACACATTATAGTTTAATTTTACATTTGCCCCAAAATTTGTTAAAAATGTTAAGACTCATACTATTTTCCTAGAGTAAAACAAACATGACATGATCGTTTATATTAAACGATCACAAAAGTGATCAACGTTAAGACTGCTATACTATTTTCCTAGATTAAACAAACATGTACGAGAATAATTTATATCAAACGATCTCAAAATTTGAGCAGGAAACGATCCAAATAATTGAATACATTAAACACCCCGCAGCGGTAATTAATATTAATTTATTGACAACATAATGGCATACTCATAATTAAATACAGCCCCGGCGTTTCCTCCAGTAATGACAGCCAGCCAGCGGTTGCACGCAAGACATCAAGACATTAAATTCGAGTTAAAAATGATTTCCCCAAATGGCCCATTGTAAAAACTCGTCGTCCCCCGTCCAATTCCGATCCGTATCTTTTAATAAGAGCAACGCCCCATCATAGAGAGAAAAAAATAGCAGCTCTAAATTTCAATTTAAATCGGATGCTTGTTACCTCGTACAATTGTGGCCATCTGTTCTCGAACCGACGCCGAAAATGACATAATAATTGTACATTAACAGCTTTCGGGGCTGCTCACGAAAACGAGGAATAGAGAGCACAATGGGAATACAGAGTCTGAATTAACAATGGACACCTAATTTTCTAAAAGAGGCCATGTACGAGCATAATGGGCAGGAGGAGAGTATCGCACTTCTTAAAGTTTAATTGATTTCGAGTAGTTCACCTGACATTCGCTTTGTGAATGATGAAGTGCCTAGCTCACATGTAAATTTGGGCTTTGACGTCTTTACAACTGTTTTGTAACAGACGGTTCACGGGATTTACTGGATTAATGGACATATTTACATGAGAAATGGGATCTAATGGAGGGTTTAATTTATGAATAAAATTACATTCTGCCAACTTTGGGTTTACAGCCAAGAATGGCGTTTATTAAAAAATAGACAAAGGAAGCTCTTTTTGTCGAGTGGTTTTTAAAACTGAATTCAGTTGTTGGTTTTCAATCTGAGAAATAGGGACTTTAGAGGTAGAGGTGCTGCGCCAATTTATAGATTTTCCAGTGAATAGCTAGAAAATAAATTTATAGAATACAAGACGGTTTGAACTTGAAGAAGTCACAAAATGATCCATTCCATTTTTCGTAAAGTTAAATCGGCGTAATGTATCGTAATTCGGCATGATGTCGCATCACCGTATTGTCGCAGCGATCGAGAATATTGAACGAGCCAAAATTACAATTCTCTGAAGTCCTGGGTACCTTTAAGTTAAAGACTTTAACGCTCAACATTCTCCACAGAAATAAGTGCAGAATCCAACATCGTGAACTTAAACTGCATTCATAAAAGATTCAAACTATTCAAGTACTTAGTTGTCGTCATTGAGAACATCGAATGCAATGCCGTTGTACTATAATAATCAACATAATTCTACCCATAAATAACTCGCAGTTTAGAAACATGCTTCTCATGTGTGATGAGGCCAATTTTCATTTTTGAAATCAATTCATAAGTTCAAAAGTTGTGCCCAAAACAGTAGAAAATCAAATCTGCTTTTTTGTTAAAATTTGATTCATTTCGATGTGGTCGTTTTTGAAATTCTTTATTTGGTAGAAGAGTTATGTTCAAAACACTTAAAAATGGTTGAAAATCAATTCTGCTTTTTCTGTTAAAGTTTGATTACGTTCGATGTGCAGATTTATATAGTGTAGGCATTTTTAAAATTCGTTAATTGGTTTAAGAGTTATGCCCAAAACAGTTAAAAAAAGTTAAAAGTCAAATTAGCGTTTTTTATCATAATTTGACAAATTTAGATGTGCAGATTTATATAGTATGTTCGTTTTTGAAATTCGTTAATCGGTTTAAGAATTAAGCCCAAAAACGTTGGAAACAAATTAAAGTCAAATGCGTCTTTGTTGTAATTTTATGTATTTTAGCGATTGATTTAGTATACCGCAGAAATTTGGAAATCCGTTCTTCAATTCAAGAGTTAAGGCTAAAATAATGAATAACACTGTAAGACAAATACATCACTCTGATATATTTTGATTAATGTTAATGAGTAGACTTGTATTTTTAAATCCATTACTTCAGTCAAGAGTTATGTTTTGAAACGTTAAAAATAATCGACAGACAAATTTGTCTTTTCGTTCAAATTTGTTGCATTTTAATGAAAGAATTCAAAACAATTGAAAGTCAAATACATTTTTACTTTTTCCGTTACGAAGTACGAGAAAGATCCCTTCTAGACACCTCGAAAAATGTACTTTTGCAAGAACAAATGTCAATTTGAAGCCCGTGTTGCGTCAGCAAAGAAAACTCAAAAATAGAAAAAATCAACACTTAAAATCATCATAGACCTTTATATAATACTTTTTTCTACAGAAGAACGAGCTAAATCGATTGGCGTTAAAAGATTTCAACTAAAAAAAAATGCAAAAAAATTGACTATGAATTTTCCAATTTTTTCAGACTTTGATCGGCCGTAGCGGCCAAACGAAAACTCCAAATTGAAAGCGGTTTTCAAATTTGTGCTCCTTGTGTGTAAATTAGTCGGATTCTATTAAAATTAGCGATTTTTTTTTTTTTTACTTTTGCTCAAAAATTGGCTTTGAAATAATTTTCTGAAGAAACCACTGGTTTGATTCAGGGTTTCTACACATCACTGGAAAGATCTCTTCTAGACGCCTCGGAAAATGTACTTTTGCAAGAACAAATGTCAATTTGAAGCCTGTGACACGTCAACAAAGACAACTCGAAAATGGAAAAAATCGAAAAAATCAACTCTTTTAATAACACTAGCCAACAAAATTTGACTTTTTCTCTGTCCTTGGGACTAGACCGGAATTTTTTTATTGCTTGGGTGTGACAAAGTAGCGAAATCGCGATGAAACCCCCGAGACTTTGGTCTCAAAAAACCTCTTTTTTTACTTTTTTCACTATAACTTTGGAACAACGCAAGATAATTTGAATCTGAAAATACTGCTTGAAAGCTTATAAACAGGGCTACATTTGGTATATAAATGAACGTGGTAGCGTAATCAAAACCCTAATAAAAAAAAATCTGTTAAAAACCGCAAAAATCGCGTATTTTGAAACATTTTTGCGATTTCAATCGATTATAAAAAAAAACGACGCTAGATATCACAGATCAGTTTCGCTGACCTGAAAGCTTATTAAATGGGTTACAAT
Source organism: Ocypus olens (assembly GCA_910593695.2). Classification (NCBI taxonomy): domain Eukaryota; kingdom Metazoa; phylum Arthropoda; class Insecta; order Coleoptera; family Staphylinidae; genus Ocypus; species Ocypus olens. Next base: position 11,280,016 of record OU343055.1, on the reverse strand, counting down.
TTCTGTATGGTACACATCTGTGACTTAATGAGAAGTCTTCGAAATAATGGGTTTTGTTTGAAAAAATCGCGAAATTTGCAATTTTTTCGGCCTTTTTTTCTGATCACGTAACAGAGGTGTGCCATGTTGAAATTGTAGCCCTTTTAATAGGCATTAAAATGCATACGACAGATTTTAAATGCGTTGTGGAATTTTATATTTGAAGGGGAAAAAGGCCGAAAAAATTGCAAATTTCGCGATTTTTTCAAACAAAACCCATTATTTCGAAGACTTCTCATTAAGTCACAGAGGTGTGCCATATAGAAATTGTAGCCCATTTAATAAGCTTTCAGGTCAGCCAAACTGATCTGAGATATCTAGCGTCATTTTTTTTAATAATCGATTGAAATCGCAAAAAAGTTTCAAAATACGCGATTTTTGCGGTTTTTTTTCTTTATTAGAGTTTTGATTACGCTACCAAGGTCATTTATATACCAGATGTAGCCCTGTTTTTAAGCTTTCAAGCAGTATTTTCAGATTCAAATTAACTTGCGTTGTTCCAAAGTTATAGTGAAAAAAGTAAAAAAGAGTTTTTGCGAATCCTAACCTCAAAACCAAAGTCTCGGGGGTTTCATCGCGATTTCGGTACTTTGTTACACCCAAGCAATCGAAAAATTCCGGTTTAGTCCCAAGGACAAAATGGCTGTTGGCTAGTGTAATCATCATAGACTCTCATGTAATACCTTTTTCTTCATCAGATTAACGAGCTAAATTGATTGGCGTTTAAAGATTTCATCTAGAAAAAAATGGCAGTTATCTATGTAACTACAGTAAACGTATTTCTTTCTAATATATATTTAGGAAACATGATACGTTCGGAGCTAACATCTGTGAATAATTTGTGAGGACTAAAACTGACGTATCATTATGTAAATGTCTTCCACGAAATAGAGCCAAATGCTGGAATTAAACGCACACTTTGCATCCGATAATAAAATAGAGTTCCGCTAGGATGCTCAACGCGCAAGGATCGTCAACAACTGTTTGAATAATTACGAAAATGAAAAAAAGCTTAATATTTACTTATTGGTAGGTAATTTATAATAAAATAGTGAAATAAAATAATTATCGTCAACAACTGTTTGAATAATTAATAAGTAACGAAAATAAAAAAAAGCTTAATATTTACTTATTGGTAGTTAATTCATTATAAAATAGTGCAATAAAATAATTCAGTCGCTACTTTTTAATCACTTTTATTTATCATAGGCGCACGCTTAAGAGATATGCGCCAGCTGTTTAAAAGCGAACATATTGCGGACGCGGATCTCGACGCCACTCTTCGAGTACTACGTTACTGTATATTTGTTCAAAAATTAGAGAATAATTTTGAATATACCTTTACAATTAGCAGGAGCAGTAAATATGCAATGATTCCTAAATTGAGCACTAACATCACATCTGTAATCAAATTTGAACATGATTGTTAAACAACTGTGTGATCCTTCGTCCCTTTTTATTCTTCTAAAATACAGTGTGTATTTGAAATAACGAACAGGCATTTAAGGGCACATACACAAAATATTTGTGAACCCATTTCCGTCAAAATTTATTCGAAAAAAAATTTTTTCGAGGTTTTTTAAACATTTTGAGAACCGATGCTTTTCTCATTTAATCAGGTCTGCATGGAATGTGTGTTTGTTTATTTAAAACGCGAGATACGATTTCTTGCCTCCGAAATTTGAAGTGTTATCGCAACGTTTTTTTTTTTTGTAAAAGATAAACAGTCCTCAAGTTCATTGATGCTTGAAGAGCACTCAGATATTTCCTACGCGCTTGTTGTAATTCGATATCTAAAGCCGATGCCGTTTAAAAATTAGGTCACATTACCACCGCCCCCAAACATGTTGGGTATTTTCACTCATTAACTTTAATAATTAATTGCGGGCTTTTTGTTATAGTTATAAACAAAATAATTGCGAATATTGTTTAAAAATAATATAATCTCTTTGTGGTTACGAGCCTGTTCGTTATTTGAACTGAATGACTTATAAGCCAAAGCCAAAAAAAGACTCTGTTGAAGTTTAAAGTGTTTAGCTTTTGCTAAACAGTTGTCCCCTTAGCAAACATTAAAGTTTACGAACCGCCAATGGTAAAACTCAGCAATTTACACTCCTTGAATACCGATAATCATCATGTACCAAAAATGACCATTTAATGATATTTTAATAACACTTAATAATAATGCTGATAAAAACATATTCGTTTAATTACACACGTTCGAATAATTAATTGTAATCATTTCACTGTGCTCTAATTTTAATAATCCCAGCTTACAGAACACATGCAATTACACTGAAAAAAAAATTGATTACCATAGGTTTTCGTAATAGATCTACATTTAAAATATCAATTCACCGAATAATTTATTCTATTACAATCTCCTTTGCGCCGGAGATACAACTTTGTTTTTTTTTTTTATAAGTTTATAATTTCGGTCATTACACACTTTAAGAATTTATGATCGCCTGTGGCGTATGCTGTTCAGGAATTCGAGATATTTTTTAAATTGTCTTTAAAATCAATTATATTTCGTGAAAAGTAAGTGTAAGTGTATGTTTGGATTTTGTGGGAAGGAAGTGATGGGCGCCTATTAAATTTCCGACCAGACCTAATTGAAATTCAAGGAAAATGTTTTGTAAATTACGGCAGGAAAAACGTGACCGTTTACGTCTTTCATAAATTATCCACCAGTTTGTGTTTAAAAATCGTAATCAAAACATGGACGGTTCTTATGTGTTGATAATTTTAATGATATTTTCTGGAATGATTAAATCAACAAAAAACGTAGCTAAACGTGCCTAGCTAGGATTTACATTAACCGGATTTTAAGGGTTCCCTCTTGCTTCTCCGCGCGACTCATCTGTCTTTGATATCACTCTTTTATTTCCAGACTTGCCATTTATCGGTAAACTTGACTGTACATGCCATTTAGCCTCTTGTCATTAGTAACAGTGGCGGCTCGTGGACCATGTTGATGGTATCCCTCCCCTTCCCTCCTTTTTTTGAGGAAAGAAAGAAAGATTTTTCTTCCTAGATGAAAGTAACTGGCGAAAAAGTGTTGTAAGAATTAATTAAAAATTCTTGCTAAGCTTGAAACTACAGATAGTTCCAAGGCTTCTTGGCTCTATATAACGAGCCGCCCCTGATTGGTAACGCTTATTGCCTATTACACTGATTCCAGAACTGACTAGGAGTTATAGAAAAAATAAGGTGGCGCCACAATTCACAAAGTGACTGGCAAGTATTATTCCTTAGGGTAGAGAAGGATTTTTTGGCAGACTACGAGCCGATTTTTATCTTCCCCATCAAAAATTCATAAATTTGAATCACGCCACTTATCAAAAAATGAGTGACACTATCTAACCAATCGCGTATATAGAGGGGGTTACCGGGTAATAACCCCCCCACCAACGCGAAATTTAAAAAAAATATATTTAACGTGTTTCCAAATATTTGACTTTAAATTATTACCTGATAAGAAAGGACAACGTCATTATTTTATTTATTTAAATCCATTTATGCAACCGTTGTTATTCTTTTAACAGTTAAGATTATAGGATAGGGCCCACCCCCACCCTTCGTTAAAATTTGAATTCAAGCGACAACCCTTATTTTTGGTTTTATCTTTAGATCAATCTCTTCTCACAAAAAAGTCCAATTGAGCTAATCAACGATTTTGGTTTAAGCGTTGAAAAATACATAGTCTTCCCTACTTTTGAGTCAAAAAAAATTATTACAACTGGAACTTACTTTTTTTCTATTTTATATATTTCTTGGCATTTGTGCAACAGTTGTTTCTTGTTTAACTGTCGGATTTTGGGATAAAGACCTCCCACTACCTTTTGTATTTGTTTATTTAACGCTGACTTTGGCTATTTTGTTTAACTACGCTGATTGCAGGATACGGACCACCCACCACCCTTCCTTCAAATTTTAAGTGACAAACTCTGTTTTCGATTATTTCTTTAGACCCTCTTACAAAAAAGTCCTTTTGAGATAAACAACGATTTTAGCTTCAAGTAATAATTAATACACCAGGTGGTGGGTGGGCCCTACGTTATAGTCAAACCAGTTTAGCACTAACCCAAGGTTTCTACCAAAGAAATTGATCATCACTGAAACTTAAAATTTATTTCATTTATTTCTTGAAATTTGTGCAACAGTTGTGTCTTGTGCAACTGTTTGGATTTTGGGATAGAGCCTACCCACCATAATTTGTATTTATTTAACTTCAAGCCACAAACACTGATTTTGGTTATTTTACTGATTGCATTATTTAAACAATTAAAGAGAGTTTTCTTGACATAAATAATGGTTTTAGCTTTAATATTTAAGAACACGAAGGGTGGTGGGTGGTCACTATCGCATAATTCAAACAGTTAAACAAGAAAAAAAGAGTTGCATCAGTGTATTTGTTTGATTTATTTCATTACATTTCTGCAACTATTGTTATTCCTTCAATAGTGTAGATTATAGGATTTGGCCCACCCACCGCTTAAGTTTATAGGATGGGGTCCACCCACCACCCTTCGTTATTGTCAATTGAAGTGACAACCCCTGTTTTCGGTTATATCTTTAGATCAAGCTCACAAAAAAGTCGATTTGAGCTAAACAACAATTTTAGCTTAAGCGTTGAAAAATACATAGAGCGATGGGTGGGCGCTACGTTTTATTCCAATCAATTTAGCACAAGCTAAAGGAAATTGATTACAACTTGAACTTAAAATTTTCTTTTCTTTGTTTATTTTATTTATTTCTTGGCATTTGTGCGACAATTGTTTCTTGTTCAATTGTTTGGATTTTGGGATAGAGCCCACCCACCACCTTTTATTTTTATTAAACTTAAAGCCACAAAAACTGATTTTAGTTACCGAGATACGCAAAATGACTTTATTCATAAATGGTACGGCTAAGAAACGATTGAATTAAATTTTTCTTCAAAAATTTTGTTTTGTTTTTTTTAAGTCTAAGAGCTGATTCTGAGCACAATTTGTCGATAAAAATTTTTGTGGGGCTTTCAGGAATCTAGATACGCAAAATGACGTTTATCGTAAATAGTGCGAAAATCGTTAGAAAGGCCTAATAAACGATTAAATTAAATTTTTCTTCAAATTTTTTTGTTGTTTTTTTTTCAAGTCTAAGAGCTGATTCTGAGCAGAATTTGTCTATAAAATTCTTTGTGGGACTTCCAAGAAGATTTTTGATATGCAAAATAACGTTTATCGTAAATAGTGCGTAAATCGTTAGAAAGGCCTAAAAAACGATTGTATTAAATTTTTCTTCAAAATTTTTTATTGTTTTTTTTAAGTCTAAGAGCTGATTCTGAGCACAATTTGTCTATAATAATTTTTTGTGGGACTTCCAGGAACCGAGATATGCAAAATGACGTTTATCGTAAATAGTGCGTAAATCGTTAGAAAGGCCTAAAAAACGATTAAATAAATTTTTTCTTCAAAATTTTTTCGTGTTTTTTTTTCAAGTCTACGAGCTGATTCAAAGCACAATTTGTCTATAAAATTTTTTGTGGGACTTCCAGGAACCGAGATATGCAAAATGACGTTTATGGTAAATCTGCGTAAATCGTTAGAAAGGCATAAAAAACGATTAAATTACATTTTTCTTCAAAATTTTTTGTTGTTTTTTTTTTCAAGTCTAAGAGCTGATTCAGAGCACAATTAGTCTATAAAAACTTTTTGTTGGATTTCCAGGAACCGAGATACGCAAAATGACGTTTATCGTAAATAGTGCGTAAATCGTCAGAAAGGCCTAAAAAACGATTAAATTCAATTTTTCTTCAACATTTTTTGTTGTTTTTTTTAAGTCTAAGAGCTGATTCTGAGCACAATTTGTCTATAAAATTTGTTTGTGGGACTTCCAAGAACCGAGATACGCAAAATGACGTTTATCGTAAATAGTGCGTAATCGTTAGAAAGGCCTAAAAAACGATTAAATTAAATTTTTCTTCAAAATTTTTTGTTGTTTTTTTTTTCAAGTCTAAGAGCTGATTCTGAGCACAATTTGTCTATAAAAAATTTTTGTGGGACTTCCAGGAACCGTGAAATGCAAAATGACGTTTATCGTAAATAATGCGTAAATCGTTAGAAAGGCCTAAAAAACAAAACGATTAAATTAAATTTTTCTTCAAAATTTTTTCTTGTTTTTTTTTCAAGTCTAAAAGCTGATTCTGAGCACAATTTGTCTATAAAAAAAATTGTGGGACTTCCAGGAACCGAGATGCGCAAAATGACGTTTATCGTAAATAGTGCGTAAATCGTAAGAAAGGCCTAAAAAACGATTAAATTAAATGTTTCTTCAAAATTTTTTGTTGTTTGTTTTTTCAAGTCTAAGAACTGATTCTGAGCACAATTTGTCTATAAAAAATTTTTGTGGGACTTCCAGGAACCGAGATTTGCAAAATGTCGTTTATCGTAAATACTGCGGAAATCGTTAGAAAGGCCTAAAAAACGATTAAATTAAATTTTTCTTCAAAGATTTTTGTTGTTTTTTTCAAGTCTAAAAGCTCAGTCTGAACACTATTTGTCTATAAAATATTTGTGGGACTTCCAGGAACCGAGATCCGCAAAATTTATTACAACAGAAACTTAAAATTTTCTTTTCTTTCTTTATTTTATATATTTCTTGGCATTTGTGCAACAGTTGTTTCTTATTCAATTGCTTGGATTTTGGGATAGCCCCCACTCACCATATTTTGTATTTATTTATCTTTAAGCTACAAACGCTTATTTTTACCGATTGTACTATTTGATAAATAGAGAATGTCTATTTGAGATAAACACTGATTTTAGCTTAAGTAATAAAAAATTAAAGGGCGGTGGGTGGGTCCTACTCTGGAGTCAAATCAGTTTAGCACCAGTAAAGGTTTCTACAGAGGAAATTGATTACAACTAAACCTCCTCAATTTGCTTTTCTTTCTTTCTTTTATTTATTTTTTGGCATTTGCACAACATTGCCTTTTGTGCAACTGTTTTAATACGACCTTGGGTGGGTGGGTCTTGTTTGGGTGGACTTGAACGGGTGGGCTCAATTCTAAAATTTATAAATTTGAACACAAGCCAAATTTTGTTCAAATGAAATAGTTTACAACAGACCAAATTTTTGGATAAATATTTATTTATCCAAAAATTTGGTGTATGCTGTCACGTTCATAAATATAAACGTGAGAGCATAAATTTTAGGCGACTATAGAAGAATTACATTTTGTCGTCTGGGAATGTAGTAGCAACTGATCATTTTGGCATTTCCAGGGAATTATTAGGATTGGACTTGGAAAAAGGATAGTTTATCATAATCAAAGAACACTAGGCGAGCTTTTTACGATCCCAAAGGTTTAAATCCGCCATTTATATCCAACAGAGAGAATGTATCGTGTACCTTAATTGCTTGGCTGATTAGTGTCCCTTCAAAGTCATAGGTAAAATTAATAGACAGTCGTTAAAAAAAATGGTGGTAACATTTATCCTCCGTATCGTTAAAATATTTCAGCCATAATTGAATATATTTAATATTTACCTACCAGGCAAATATATTCCGACTTTAATAGCCCTTTGTATCCAAAGTGGCTTAATATGTAAAAATTAAAAATTTACAGTATGTCAAAATCGGTTCTTCAATCATTACCATACGCATTTATCCAAAAATCAAGCTTCCTTGATGTTTGCCAATAAGGACGAAACGCGTTGTAATCAGTGCGGATTTATCCACACCAAATTTTTTAACTACAGTATCTACTGGTTATCAACTATAAATTTTATTTAGACACACCGTACATCTAAAATAATAAGCCATGCACGCTCCCCCACATCCCAATTCCTTTCAACAATAAAACCGATAAGCATCTCGGATTCTCTTTTTTGTCAGGTAAGACGACCTCAAATAAAGACATTTGTTAAAATTCCATACGAAAATATAAAAACACAATTTAGACACATTTAATACTAACCAGAAAACTAGCATTTAAATTAATACTCTCAGGACAGGATCTCCGCGAGGGTTTGCGGTCGGGGTGCGTGTTTTCTCAAGAAAACGCTGAAATCAGATTGTGGGACGACCCTTATAGGTAACCGATACCCTGTAGTTCCGTGATAATGCCCTGCGCCTACCAACATTTGTTTGCCCCGGAGTGCCTCGGCGGGGTTTTCGGAAAGCGTGGACTTTTCAAGGTGTTAAGGACTTTCTCCGCAGATGGGAATTGTTTACCCAGATAAAGCTACAAATTATTTTAAACGGGGTACCATTTTATGGTCACCCATTTCTGGTGATGATAAAATTAACTTCACCTACTTAACGGACAGATGTGCTGACGATTTTAACGATTGGAAGTATAAATGTGCAATTGAATATTTTGATAATTAAAGGTATTTAATTAGAACAAACCGTTTTGTTATATTTATATATTTGCACACAAAACAAAAATATTATTTATATTTTGTCGCATTTGGATCCCATTTTCCAAATGGGTATTATTATTTATCGATAATTCAACTCATGTATAAAAAGGTGCATTTAAAACGGAGGACAAAAAAATTTGCAAATGGTTAAAAATTTATTTAGCTTCACCATGACAACGATCTTTATATTAACCCTTTGCACTCGTATGTCGTCTTATTGTCACCACAATACGTTTTGTCACTAATAAATACGAGTGCAAAGGGTTAACAATTTTAGTAAACAGCTGACTTCAGTTGTACTCTGGCAGTTCGTGTCAGTTCTGAATACCTCTGCGGTGAAATATTCGTTTCGGACACGCTTCCACGTGAAAATTATTTCGCGATTTTCGTTCCCATCCATGTATAAGTTGAGTAAGTATTGCCCGTTCACCAATAATACACATTTAGTTACGTACATTTGCAATTTAAGCCTGACACAGATTTCGTACTTCGGCCTAGTGTCGTGAGATGTCGCCGCTACACGCGAAAAAAATTTGCCACCCTGACCTAAATAAAGTTTTGCGAAATTATTTTAAACATGCAATTTTCGTTTTTCAAATTTGTTAAGAAATGTGGCTTGTAACTTTTAATTTTATGGAATAAAGGGGATTTTTATGATAAATTTCATATTTATAGATTTTTTTCATAATTTAGTGAGATTTCGAAAAATATTTTTTGTTGGCCAATATGAAAATAATCGACGCAATCCGCCTAGAAACAAAATATCATCACTCTGAACTTGAATTTGAGAGTAAAATGTGCACCTCGTGATTAAAAAATTTCTAAAAATATCATCGCACTTGGAATTATCTTAAAATAATAATAATAATAAACGTTTATTGTACTTAATAAATACATAATAAATAATAAATACAATGGCCATCGACCGGAGTCCTTCAGCCAAGATTTACACAGTATAATGGAATAATCAATTTAACAATAATTGACGCACTTTGCTTGTAAACAAAATGGTGACACTTTTAACTTGAATTTGAGTGACTGAAGTGTGCACCTCGCGATTAAAAAATTTCTAAAAATATTATCGCACTTCGAATTACCTTCAAAATGCACTCAGAAATTACATATTTTTGACATCACAAAAAATAATTGACGCACCTTGCTTGGACACAAATTGGCAGCACTCTGAACTTGAATTTTGAGTGCGTGAAAAAAATTCTAAAAATAATAATAATTCCACGCGGAGTTTCCTTAAAATTTTTCAAATGCGCTCATAAATGACATATATCTTACATATCAAAAAATAATTGATGCATATTCCTTTTTTCTCCGAAATTTTGTTATGCAATGTATAATTTTTTTTACACCAATGAAAAATTTAGAGTTTTGGCTGTACAACGCCGTAATTTTTTTAGGGGGGTGCCATTTGAAATTTTCGGAAAAAATTACAACATGCGAAGATCAATCAAAAATTATTTTTTTTCCATAAATTACCCGAAAAAAAATTATGTGAAGGTATACGAGGTCTTAACCTGTACCTCAATTCAAAATTTAGGCGCCGGCGTCAATTAGTTTCTCTACAAAAAAATCTCAAAAATGGGGCGCAATTTTGAAAGAAGGGGTTATAACAGCGAAACCGCTAAAGTGAAGGGTATAACATGTTAGATAAAAAAATAAGTACTCGTCGAGCACTTTCCAAATCTGCAATAAAAAATAGGGCATTCCATTTAAAAAAACATAAGTTTGGTACGCCACTGGAGTACAGCACGCCACTGATGATTAAAAATATTTTTGAAACATAGCGACGGTAACTATGCACCACTTTGTTCTTAGATTTTTGTCGATAGCTTTTATCGTAAAGGAGCTATGGTCCGAGGCGTCTTAAGTGCCACACCCGGTATATTTGACATTACAAAAAATAATTGACGCACCTTGCTTGTAAGCAAAATGGCAGCACTCTGAACTGGAATTTGAGTAAGTGAAATGTGCACCACCTGATTAAAAAAATTCTAAAAAAATTATCACCCGCGGAATTTGTTTCAAAATTTCCAAATTTGATTAGAAATAACATATTTTTGATATACCAAAAGATAATTGACGCACTTTGCTTGTAAGCAAAATGGCAGCACTATGAACTTTAATTTGAGTGAGTGAAATGTGCACGACATGATTCAAAAATTCTAGAAAAAATTAGTGCCCGCGGAATTTGCTTCAAAATTTTTAAATTTGCTTAGAAACAACATATCTTTGACATAACAAAAGATAATTGACGCAGCTTGGTTGTAAGCAAAATGGCAGCACTCTGAACTGGAATTTGAGTGAGTGAAATGTGCACCTCTTAATTAAAAAAAATTCTAAAAAAATTATCGCCCAGGAATTTGCTTCAAAATTTCCAAAGTTGCTTAGAAATAACATATTGTTGTGCACCTCGTGGTTTAAAAAATTCTAAAATATAATTCATATTCTCTACTTTTAAATTATACACCAACAATGATAAATTTTGATTTTGAAATTGGATTATTTTTCAATAATCTATGAAAAACTAACAAAATATATCCAATTCTTCGTTATCTGTAATATTTATTAAAATGTTTTTCTAATATTTTTCATATTTAAAAAAATATTTTTCATATTTAAAAAAAATGTCAGGAAAAAACACTCTCATCCAGGTGTTTTACCAAAATCTTTTCAGTGTTATATTTTAAATTTCATTACAAAATCTGTATTGGTTTTGAGATAGAGCTTGTGCAGACATTTTCCAAAAATGATGACATCATAACGGATATTTTCGTTGAAATTTCGTATTCGAAAAAATCATGATCATAATAGTTCTGCGTAGTACAAAAAACTATAGCGATCATGATTTTGAAATTCAAAATTTCAACAGAAACTCTATTTTGAGGTCCCCGGCACGATTCCGGCCCTTTTTTCAAAAATGTCTGAGGCTTAAATTCACGCAAGATTCATGGATCGAAAATGCTGCAGGTGCAAGGGTCACGTGCAATGGAGATCGGTACAAAATAATGCTTCAGCACTCTTGCGAGCGGACAACAAAATGGTTTCAGCAAGATGGTGTTATAGCCTAAATAACAATTTCCGAATCGTGTCATCTCAAAAAATAGCGAATTGAGATGGCTGCCGCGATCGAACTGACGTCTCCGGACTTTTACCTGTGGGAGTACCCGATCAAATTCTACATCAACAAACCAGAGACTTTGTGGGAGTTGAAAGACAAAATTAGGGCGAAAATTGCGCGAATTTTACCTGCCACACTGCAACACGTGACGCAAAATTTAAAGAGTAGACGTATGCGATAATTCTAACAGTGGACACAACCAATATCATTTTTCGCACTTGTTGCAGAAAAAATGAATGAATGAAACCCTGCAGTGTTTCAAAACATCGATAAATATGAAAGAAGTCAAAAAACAAAAATCCGTTTTAATAAAGTTAAATGATGTCAAGATCAATATTTCTTTGAATTAAAAGGACCATTGAAAAACAAACATTAACTTATAGAAGATTATTGCAAATATATTTAATAAAATATATAGTTATTAACATACCAAGGTGGAAAGGGTTTCTTTGCCGTCAAGAGACTACGTGAGTTAACTTTGTCTCGTGACAGGAATTAAACTTTTTACCGAGGCGTGTGTACTATTTCTAATCATTAGTTTTCATGATTAAATTCAGGTTAATGTCGCTATTTTTTTTATGCTGACATTGGTCATTGGACGTCAGTCCATCTTGACCAGCTTAAGGCAATGAAATGAGTTAGACATCGGGACACAGGGAAGATTGAAACGGGAGTCATCTATGGGGGCCGTCACGACTCTTATAGGGAATAGACATACACAGGTGAATGTCGCTATAAAAATTTAATTCATCTAGTTGGCAGTTTTCTGTCATAGCATTAACGTCAGTGACGGTTCGCGATGTTTTTTTCTGGTACGGCCGAGGAACAAGAGGTGGTGATACAGATAGGTGCGGTCACGCAGCCAGCCGTCTCTGCAACTGACCCTACCTATCTGTATTAGTACCTCTTGTTCCTCGGCCGTACCAGAAAAAAACCCGCGAACCGTCACTGATTAACGTCAAAACAAATCAACTAAACGTCAGTTGATAAAATGAGGGTGGGAAGTAGCGGTCAGTAATGTGACCAATGTTTCATAGGTCAGTAATGTCAACATTACACATACGGTTGTGAATAAACAAAATAAAATGTATATGTATAACGGAAAATGTAACATCTACTCTCATCAAGTAAGTGTGTAAAATGTTCTTTCAAACTCGCAAAATCTGTTTTATCTATGGATCTTGCTATATTATTTTCAATAGTTAAAATTGATTAAAGTCGATTTTGAGACATTGTTGATCTAAACTTTTCTAGAATTTTTGACATAAATATTATTGCTTCTGAAAGCTGAATTCAATCAACAACTTTTCCTAAAAATCCGAAAAATCCGGGACGAATCCATAAATGTCACAGGTTAATTGTAAAATTTTAAAAATACATTAGGTTTCCTTATGACACAATTAGGCTGACCTGCACGTATTTTATGGAAGGCGCTTAAGCTATATTCAACATTTTAGAATTTATTGCGCTATAATAAAGTTGTAATATTTATATCTGTAATTATTTGTCTTAAAATTACTTTTTTACCTTAGAATTATTTTCTCAAAACCAGCTTAAAATTAATATTTAATTGAAGGCGATATATGCCGCCATCTTACATATCAATGGCACACTTATTCTCAATAGTGGTCCTTTCCGCACCGAAGCTGACATCTGACGGTCAATAGCTGAATTGTGTCGAATCTTGCAGATCACTGTAAAAATGTCCAGTTTTCTGTTAGCATTACCGTTACAGGTAATTTTCAATTACAAAAGCGTAATATGGATATCTGTAGGGTGCGGAGTATGAGAAGGACACACCGAAAAGCGTCTTTTTTCTTGATAAGTAGCTATCAAACACTTAAAATGTTTTAAAATTTTCATTTTTATAATTTTAACTTTACCTATATATATTTTTGTATTTTAATTTGTAATGGCCTTCCGTAAATAGATAAATAAATAAATAAATAAATCACAAACAATTTATGCTGCATTTATAACACTTTAAACCTTAAAATTTTAGTGATTATCGTTTAACGCAAAGATGTCGTAGATGTTCGTTATACAAAGCACACTTGTTTTAAATTATTATCAATGGTTGACCTATTCGCAACCGAACCTGACATCTGATGGTCAATAGCTGAATTGTGTCAAGTCTTGCAGATCACCGTAAAAATGCCAAATTTTCTGTTGGCATTACGTTACAGTTATCTTTCAATTATGAAAGCTCCTTCCAAGAGTAATATGAGAACGAGAGGGACACACCGAAAAGAGTTTTTACTTTCTCCGTTACGAAGTACGAGAAAATATTGTGATTATCAAGTATTATAATTAAAACTTTACAAAATGACTAAAAATTCATTCCATTTTACGATTCTGCAAAAATCTTCAAATGCTTCTCGTCAAGATTTTAAAACAACTCCCCGAGAACAGAGCAAATTGTTATTTTGAAGATGAGCTTCTTCAGAGACACAGAAAAACATTTGCAACATACTTTACTTATCAGCAACAGTCTAGAAATGCTTCTTCACTGATTTTGAAATAATCACAATTTCAAAAGGTGTTACGATGTTTACTAACCGTGATCACTGTTTAAAATCACTGATATTAAAAGTAGCAATCACAGGTAGATTCAAAAGTAAAAGTTTTGCCCATCTCTAATTATATTTAAAAGTGTTATCGTGTATTAATTTATTTCTATACATAATCATTTGTGTAATTTCAATTATATTTCACCGTCGACAATAACTGAGGACCGATTTGGACCTACATTAGTCTCACATCTCAACGATCGTCGTTGATGGAGAAACATAATTCGACTATGCCCTTATAAACCAATCAAGTAACCGTTAGGATAGAAAAATAATTAGGGCGACATCTATCGCCGAAAATGTAACAACGTTCTGAAATTATAATATATCGGTGATAGATATCGCCCTAATTGTTTTTATATCCTGACGGTTACTCGATTGGTTTGTAAGGGGCCAAAATTCAGAAAATTTGGTGTATTTTAAATTGATTAATGGTGTATTTCGTCTAAAAGCAAGACTTGTTAAAAAGTGCACTGTTTTTTTTTTCAAAATTTATTTTTACGGAAATATCCGTTTTTGGGGTCCCAATCATCGTAGGCTATTGAAGTATATGAGAAATTGATTGCCGTTAAAAAGTTTCAGCTATCTTCAATAGCAGAAAAATTAGTCAGTCACCATGAACATTTTAGAAAATTTAAAAAAATAATTGATTTTTCAGACTTTGATCCGCCGTGGCGGCCAAACGAAAACTCCAAATTGAACGCGGTTTGCAAATCCTCGTACGTCAATTAGTCGGATTAGAGATTTTTAATTTTTGATGAAAACGTGAAAAAAGACATGAGTAAACCCCTTGGAACTTTTGTTAAAAAACGCAACTTTCTTAATAACCATCGTAGACTATTGAATTTTACCTTTTTTTCATCAGAAAAACGAGAGAAATTGATTACCGTTAAAAAATTTTAGCTATCTTCAATAACAAAAAAAAATAGCTGGTCACCATGAACATTTTAGAAAATTTAAAAAAATAATTGATTTTTCAGACTTTGATCGGCCGTAGCGGCTAAACGAAAACTCCAAATTGAACGCGGTTTGCAAATCTGAGCTCCTCGTACGTCAATTAGTAGGATTAGAGATTTTTAATTTTTGATGAAAACTTGGAACTTTTGTTAAAAAATGCAACTTTCTTAATAATCATCGTAGATTATTGAAGTAGACCTTCTTTTTGATTAAAAAAACTAGAGAAATTGATTGCCGTTAAAAAACTGTATAAAAGAAACCAACATCGTTTGAATGGAAATATTTTTCAGTTATCAACAAGGCCATGTATGTTATCTTATTGTCAGCATTGACAGTTTCATAATAGAGTATTTCCGCGTAACGTTCAACATTCAACATGAGGGAGCTGCTGCATTCCTCTGAAACATTAGTTATAATAATTTCAGTCTGTGCAGCGTTAGTGGTGACAAGCCTCTTAGTGGTAACTCGGGTAAACACTCAAAGTATTTCAGCATTATTGGGAGTTATGGTGGGCCTGATCCTTCGTTACTTGGTATACGTTGGTTCCGACTTTAGTGGATATAATTGTGACCCCTGGAACTTACTGGCGCTATACTATCCAATAGCAATACTCAAACTAGTATTTTGCGTCGATTATAGCATCTATAGGAAGGCTTTGTTGCAAATATTATTCGTAATCGGAATTGGATATCCGATAAGTATATGTTTAATAGGTACCGTTGTTTCCTTGGCTTTAGCAACAGAACAAAATATCTTAAAAATCGTAATAATTGGAATGATTCCAACGCCAATTGATGTACCAGATAGTTCAATCAAATTTGAGCACATGCAGATAATGGACGCACTGTTGAATGCTGAAGCTATCTTAGGTAATGCAATCTGCCTCACCATTCTTGGATTAATACTCGGAGTGTACGAAGGATATCTTGTGGAGTGGTATCATGTAGTTGCATTCATAGTTAGAGATATCATTATGGCGATTATCATCGGCTTCGTGGTTGGTAATATCCTAAAACTGGCATTGAAATGGTTATATAATGACGTATTTAACATGTCGGTATTTATGCTATCCTCCGTATATGTGATATTCTTTCTATGCGAGAGAATATTCTTTTGCAATGGCTCAATAGCAGTATTTATAGTTGTTCTTAATTTCGTACAAAAAAAGGACCATTTATCCAGAAAGACCCGTTCGGAAATTGAAACCTACCTTCGCGGAACCCTTTTTATAGTAATCAGAATGGGTTATTTCACGATGTTTGCTTTGAATACGTTCAGAATTCTGCCCTTAAATGGACCAGGAATTATGTTCGAAGCTATTGCAATGTATGTATCAGCTACGTCCACTAGATTTCTAATATTGGCAAGTCTATCTCCAATACTCAGTCGAATGGGACACGGTTTTGGCTTCACTAGTTGCATAACGTTATTTTGGGCGCCGAAAAAAGGTCCAGTGCAGCTTGTTATGACCAGAATAATGGTTAATCATCCTGTGAGCTACTTCCTCGGCCCTAAAGTTTTTGGCTATTGGTACTTTTTTCTAATCTACGCCAACCTTGTAAATCTCACCACTGTGGGATTAATTATGAAGAAGATGGGATTTCTGGAGTTATCCAGCATGCGGAGAAATAACATTGCAAACTGCTTTAGATTCGTTAATACTAAACGCAAGAATCAGATAATACTACTGAAAATGAATAGGTTTGGCTTGATATAACCATCTACAGCAAAATATGATTTTAATACTTTTTAGATTTTATTCCGGCGTTAATTGGCCGCTGGTGTCTTCTTCAACTGCCATGACTAGTGCATTGATGGTTGAAGTGGAGTCGGAACAACAGGAAAACAAGGAGCTTCCTATCTGCCCGATTTGTTTAAATGAAATTCCGACCGAAATGACGAAAGAACAATTGCTGAAGTTGATAAGGTTAGAACGCACATTATATCGTTTCTAATAGGCGTAATATATGTAATTGTTCCTTTACAGGGAAGCACAACTTAGGATTTTAAAAACGGAGAAAGTCAGCTACGTGTACCAATATGAAGAAGAACTGATAAATTATGAATGCATCCGAAAGCTATTGGTTTTATGTGAAGCTGCTCTAGAGACTGATGTGCCTACCATTAAACTGGATGGTCTCTTATTTGGTCTAAGAAATAAAGTACGTATTGAACAAGTTATTTATAAACATTCAGAACCACCCCGTATCCAGACGGCCGTTCTAGTTATGCATAGATATTAAAAAAATACGATGAAAATATAGATTCTGGAAAATACGCTTTTTTTTATTTGTTTCATTCAGTCGAATTGAAGGATTTGTTGGAATTTTATGTGTGCCCACCTATACATCCAGTCAAAAACTTTATAGATTGAAATAAAGTGTTTCTTAATATCAGACTTTAATAATAATGTAATAAAAGTATATTCCCTTCACTAATTAATATTCTTCTTCTAATTGCAGTATCTCAGGGGTCCGATAAGTTATCTCCAGAGAAGGTTCTTGTACAGGCCGGCTGAAGAATTTTTCAGGATGCCAATAAATAGGTTTAACAGGCGTTGTTACAGACTTGCGAGCTACAAATGGTTCGAAGCAATTTTCTTTGTGATCATTATTGCCAACCTGATAATTAATATTCTTGCACAAATTTACGTCAAGCAAATGCGCTATGGGAGTTACATTTCAATTACTATATCTCACTTTTTCTTTTTATTATATATGGCAGAGTTCTTGGTAAAACTATTTGCTCATTCTTATATCAATATAAAGATGGGATTTAAAAATTTTTGGAGGTAACGTTTTTTTTTTTTATGAACACTAAAAACTAAAATAGTTCCTCGCAGATTCATGTGGAACCGTATTGATTTTCTTGTGTGTGTCCTTAACGCTGTAGAATTACTTGGTATCTATGCGCTTATTGTCCTCTACAAATATGGAACCGTTGAAGATATGAACCCTTATCTAAACATCGTACAAAACTCGAAGGCTATCCGGCTATTTAGGTTATTAAAACTTTTGGGCATGAGTTTCCCATCTATATCAGTGGCATTCGATAAAGCAATTGACAATGAGCTGGCCGCGGCATATTCAATGGGGACGGTAAGAATTCAACATTTTGATTTGCTTGTTTAGATATTTAAACATGAATTATTTGCAGGCTTTGGTGATTGGATACGAGGAGGTCTTGGACACATTATCTACCATCACAGATATGGAAAATATTAGAGAATTATTGCGGGCCTCGCTTCTGGCGGACAAATCGGCAATTAGTAAAGAACTCGGAAATTTGAATATTGAAAAGCATCAGCTCGCCATAAATTTGCAGACGCATCAGGCTATTTCTGTAGTTCTAAAGTGTATGTCTAATGCACTGAATGAACTTAACATTGCAGGTTTGTGAAAATATTTATTAGTTTAATGTCGCAAAAACAGAAAACTCATCGGCTCCGTATACTTATGTTAGAAGGTGCAAGCGCTGTGTTGTACAGTCAGTCCGATCCAGAGAAACGTACCATGGGTGGAGGGGGAAGGCTAAAGTAAAATGCAAAATTAGCCAAAAAAAAAAACTACACCATTATGTTGTAAATACTGCGTAGAACTTTTCATATTTTTTTCCAATTGAACAATTTTAGAAATCGAAATGTACGCGTAAAGTGCACATTATTAATTTATAGCAGTGTTTCTCAGCATTCTGGGGCCAAACGCCCACTTTGTCGGGTCCGCTTATAATTTTGAATAGCTTAAAATTACGCGATAATCCCTAAAATAAGCTTAGGTTTAGATTTAGAAAAATGAAAATGGTGATGTGGCCAACATGTCACTTTCTCCGACTTGATGATATTATTTATATTTACGCTTTCATGGTTTATTTTCTATTTAAATCATATTTTAAATGTACATCGACCGTTTTGTAGACTCGTATGAAACTGACGTTTAAAACGTCAAAATTATAAAAGATGGAAAAATTATACTTCAAATTCAAAAACTCAGCTAAATGAAAACTCCAAATTGAACGCGGTTTGCAAATATGAGCTCCTCGTAAGTCAATTAGTCGGATTAGAGATTTTTAATTTTTGATGGAAACGTGAAAAAAAGACAAGAGTAAACTCCAAATTGAACGCGGTTTGCAAACCTGAGCTCCTCGTACGTCAATAAGTCGGATTAGAGATTTTTATTCTTTTGGCAAAAACGTGAAAAAAGACATGAGTAAACCCCTTGGAAATTTGTTAAAAAATGCAACTTTCTTAATAATCATCGTAGACTATTGAATTTAACTTTATTTTCATCAGAAAGACGAGAGAAATCGATTGCCGTTAAAAAATTTCAGCTAACTTTAATAGCAAAAAAATTAGTCAGTCACAGTGAACATTTTGGAAAATTTACGAAAATAATTGATTTTTCAGACTTTGATCGGCCGTAGCGGCCAAACGAAAACTCCAAATTGAACGCGGTTTGCAAATCTGAGCTCCTCGTACGTCAATTAGTCGGATTAGAAATTTTTATTTTTTGATGAAATCGTGAAAAAAAACATGACTAACCCCCTTGGAAATTTTGTTAAAAAATGCAACTTTCTTAAAAATCATCGTAGACTATTGAATTTAACTTTATTTTTATCAGAAAGACGAGAGAAATCGATTGCCGTTAAAAAATTTCAGCTAACTTCAATAGCAAAAAAATTAGTCAGTCACCATGAGGATTTTGGAAAATTTACGAAAATAATTCATTTTTCAGACTTTGATCGGCCGTAGCGGCCAAACGAAAACTCCAAATTGAACGCGGTTTGCAAATCTGAGCTCCTCGTACGTCAATTAGTCGGAGTAGACATTTTTATTTTTTTGATGAAATCGTGAAAAAAAACATGACTAACCCCCTTGGAAATTTTGTTAAAAAATGCAACTTTCTTAAAAATCATCGTAGACTATTGAATTTAACTTTATTTTTATCAGAAAGACGAGAGAAATCGATTGCCGTTAAAAAATTTCAGCTAACTTCAATAGCAAAAAAATTAGTCAGTCACCATGAGGATTTTGGAAAATTTACGAAAATAATTCATTTTTCAGACTTTGATCGGCCGTAGCGGCCAAACGAAAACTCCAAATTGAACGCGGTTTGCAAATCTGAGGTCCTCGTACGTCAATTAGTCGGATTAGACATTTTTATTTTTTGATGAAAACTCGAAAAAAAGACATGAGTAAACCCCTAGGAAATTTGTTAAAAAATGCAACTTTCTTAAAAATCATCGTAGACTATTGAATTTAACTTTATTTTTATCAGAAAGACGAGAGAAATCGATTGCCGTTAAAAAATTTCAGCTAACTTCAATAGCAAAAAAATTAGTCAGTCACCATGAGGATTTTGGAAAATTTACGAAAATAATTCATTTTTCAGACTTTGATCGGCCGTAGCGGCCAAACGAAAACTCCAAATTGAACGCGGTTTGCAAATCTGAGCTCCTCGTACGTCAATTAGTCGGAGTAGACATTTTTATTTTTTGATGAAATCGTGAAAAAAAACATGACTAACCCCCTTGGAAATTTTGTTAAAAAATGCAACTTTCTTAAAAATCATCGTAGACTATTGAATTTAACTTTATTTTTATCAGAAAGACGAGAGAAATCGATTGCCGTTAAAAAATTTCAGCTAACTTCAATAGCAAAAAAATTAGTCAGTCACCATGAGGATTTTGGAAAATTTACGAAAATAATTCATTTTTCAGACTTTGATCGGCCGTAGCGGCCAAACGAAAACTCCAAATTGAACGCGGTTTGCAAATCTGAGCTCCTCGTACGTCAATTAGTCGGAGTAGACATTTTTATTTTTTGATGAAATCGTGAAAAAAAACATGACTAACCCCCTTGGAAATTTTGTTAAAAAATGCAACTTTCTTAAAAATCATCGTAGACTATTGAATTTAACTTTATTTTTATCAGAAAGACGAGAGAAATCGATTGCCGTTAAAAAATTTCAGCTAACTTCAATAGCAAAAAAATTAGTCAGTCACCATGAGGATTTTGGAAAATTTACGAAAATAATTCATTTTTCAGACTTTGATCGGCCGTAGCGGCCAAACGAAAACTCCAAATTGAACGCGGTTTGCAAATCTGAGCTCCTCGTACGTCAATTAGTCGGATTAGAAATTTTTATTTTTTGATGAAATCGTGAAA
Organism: Ocypus olens; assembly: GCA_910593695.2. Classification (NCBI taxonomy): domain Eukaryota; kingdom Metazoa; phylum Arthropoda; class Insecta; order Coleoptera; family Staphylinidae; genus Ocypus; species Ocypus olens. Next base: position 11,258,743 of record OU343055.1, on the reverse strand, counting down.
AAAAACATGACTAACCCCCTTGGAAATTTTGTTAAAAAATGCAACTTTCTTAAAAATCATCGTAGACTATTGAATTTAACTTTATTTTTATCAGAAAGACGAGAGAAATCGATTGCCGTTAAAAAATTTCAGCTAACTTCAATAGCAAAAAAATTAGTCAGTCACCATGAGGATTTTGGAAAATTTACGAAAATAATTGATTTTTCAGACTTTGATCGGCCGTAGCGGCCAAACGAAAACTCCAAATTGAACGCGGTTTGCAAATCTGAGCTCCTCGTACGTCAATTAGTCGGATTAGACATTTTTATTTTTTGATGAAATCGTGAAAAAAAAACATGACTAACCCCCTTGGAAATTTTGTTAAAAAATGCAACTTTCTTAAAAATCATCGTAGACTATTGAATTTAACTTTATTTTCATCAGAAAGACGAGAGAAATCGATTGCCGTTAAAAAATTTCAGCTAACTTCAATAGCAAAAAAATTAGTCAGTCACCATGAGGATTTTGGAAAATTTACGAAAATAATTGATTTTTCAGACTTTGATCGGCCGTAGCGGCCAAACGAAAACTCCAAATTGAACGCGGTTTGCAAATCTGAGGTCCTCGTACGTCAAATAGTCGGATTAGACATTTTTATTTTTTGATGAAAACTCGAAAAAAAGACATGAGTAAACCCCTAGGAAATTTGTTAAAAAATGCAACTTTCTTAAAAATCATCGTAGACTATTGAATTTAACTTTATTTTTATCAGAAAGACGAGAGAAATCGATTGCCGTTAAAAAATTTCAGCTAACTTCAATAGCAAAAAAATTAGTCAGTCACCATGAGGATTTTGGAAAATTTACGAAAATAATTCATTTTTCAGACTTTGATCGGCCGTAGCGGCCAAACGAAAACTCCAAATTGAACGCGGTTTGCAAATCTGAGCTCCTCGTACGTCAATTAGTCGGATTAGACATTTTTATTTTTTGATGAAATCGTGAAAAAAAACATGACTAACCCCACCCCATTGGAAATTTTGTTAAAAAATGCAACTTTCTTAAAAATCATCGTAGACTATTGAATTTAACTTTATTTTCATCAGAAAGACGAGAGAAATCGATTGCCGTTAAAAAATTTCAGCTAACTTCAATAGCAAAAAAATTAGTCAGTCACCATGAGGATTTTGGAAAATTTACGAAAATAATTGATTTTTCAGACTTTGATCGGCCGTAGCGGCCAAACGAAAACTCCAAATTGAACGCGGTTTGCAAATCTGAGCTCCTCGTACGTCAATTAGTCGGATTAGACATTTTTATTTTTTTATGAAATCGTGAAAAAAAACATGACATTCCCCCTTGGAAATTTTGTTAAAAAATGCAACTTTCTTAAAAATCATCGTAGACTATTGAATTTAACTTTATTTTTATCAGAAAGACGAGAGAAATCGATTGCCGTTAAAAAATTTCAGCTAACTTCAATAGCAAAAAAATTAGTCAGTCACCATGAGGATTTTGGAAAATTTACGAAAATAATTCATTTTTCGGACTTTGATCGGCCGTAGCGGCCAAACGAAAACTCCAAATTGAACGCGGTTTGCAAATCTGAGGTCCTCGTACGTCAAATAGTCGGATTAGACATTTTTATTTTTTGATGAAAACTCGAAAAAAAGACATGAGTAAACCCCTAGGAAATTTGTTAAAAAATGCAACTTTCTTAAAAATCATCGTAGACTATTGAATTAAACTTTATTTTCATCAGAAAGACGAGAGAAATCGATTGCCGTTAAAAAAATTCAGCTAACTTCAATAGCAAAAAAATTAGTCAGTCACCATGAGGATTTTGGAAAATTTACGAAAATAATTGATTTTTCAGACTTTGATCGGCCGTAGCGGCCAAACGAAAACTCCAAATTGAACGCGGTTTGCAAATCTGAGCTCCTCGTACGTCAATTAGTCGGATTAGACATTTTTATTTTTTGATGAAATCGTGAAAAAAAACATGACTAACCCCCTTGGAAATTTTGTTAAAAAATGCAACTTTCTTAAAAATCATCGTAGACTATTGAATTTAACTTTATTTTCATCAGAAAGACGAGAGAAATCGATTGCCGTTAAAAAATTTCAGCTAACTTCAATAGCAAAAAAATTAGTCAGTCACCATGAGGATTTTGGAAAATTTACGAAAATAATTGATTTTTCAGACTTTGATCGGCCGTAGCGGCCAAACGAAAACTCCAAATTGAACGCGGTTTGCAAATCTGAGCTCCTTGTACGTCAATTAGTCGGATTAGACATTTTTATTTTTTGATGAAATCGTGAAAAAAAACATGACTAACCCCCTTGGAAATTTTGTTAAAAAATGCAACTTTCTTAAAAATCATCGTAGACTATTGAATTTAACTTTATTTTCATCAGAAAGACGAGAGAAATTGATTGCCGTTAAAAAATTTCAGCTAACTTCAATAGCAAAAAAATTAGTCAGTCACCATGAGGATTTTGGAAAATTTACGAAAATAATTGATTTTTCAGACTTTGATCGGCCGTAGCGGCCAAACGAAAACTCCAAATTGAACGCCGTTTGCAAATCTGAGCTCCTCGTACGTCAATTAGTCGGATTAGACATTTTTATTTTTTGATGAAATCGTGAAAAAAAACATGACTAACCCCCTTGGAAATTTTGTTAAAAAATGCAACTTTCTTAAAAATCATCGTAGACTATTGAATTTAACTTTATTTTCATCAGAAAGACGAGAGAAATCGATTGCCGTTAAAAAATTTCAGCTAACTTCAATAGCAAAAAAATTAGTCAGTCACCATGAGGATTTTGGAAAATTTACGAAAATAATTGATGTTTCAGACTTTGATCGGCCGTAGCGGCCAAACGAAAACTCCAAATTGAACGCGGTTTGCAAATCTGAGGTCCTCGTACGTCAAATAGTCGGATTAGACATTTTTATTTTTTGATGAAAACTCTAAAAAGACATGAGTAAACCTCTAGGAAATTTGTTAAAAAATGCAACTTTCTTAAAAATCATCGTAGACTATTGAATTTAACTTTATTTTCATCAGAAAGACGAGAGAAATCGATTGCCGTTAAAAAATTTCAGCTAACTTCAATAGCAAAAAAATTAGTCAGTCACCATGAGGATTTTGGAAAATTTACGAAAATAATTGATTTTTCAGACTTTGATCGGCCGTAGCGGCCAAACGAAAACTCCAAATTGAACGCGGTTTGCAAATCTGAGCTCCTCGTACGTCAATTAGTCGGATTAGACATTTTTATTTTTTGATGAAATCGTGAAAAAAAACATGACTAACCCCCTTGGAAATTTTGTTAAAAAATGCAACTTTCTTAAAAATCATCGTAGACTATTGAATTTAACTTTATTTTTATCAGAAAGACGAGAGAAATCGATTGCCGTTAAAAAATTTCAGCTAACTTCAATAGCAAAAAAATTAGTCAGTCACCATGAGGATTTTGGAAAATTTACGAAAATAATTCATTTTTCGGACTTTGATCGGCCGTAGCGGCCAAACGAAAACTCCAAATTGAACGCGGTTTGCAAATCTGAGGTCCTCGTACGTCAATTAGTCGGATTAGACATTTTTATTTTTTGATGAAAACTCGAAAAAAAGACATGAGTAAACCCCTAGGAAATTTGTTAAAAAATGCAACTTTCTTAAAAATCATCGTAGACTATTGAATTTAACTTTATTTTTATCAGAAAGACGAGAGAAATCGATTGCCGTTAAAAAATTTCAGCTAACTTCAATAGCAAAAAAATTAGTCAGTCACCATGAGGATTTTGGAAAATTTACGAAAATAATTCATTTTTCAGACTTTGATCGGCCGTAGCGGCCAAACGAAAACTCCAAATTGAACGCGGTTTGCAAATCTGAGCTCCTCGTACGTCAATTAGTCGGAGTAGACATTTTTATTTTTTGATGAAATCGTGAAAAAAAACATGACTAACCCCCTTGGAAATTTTGTTAAAAAATGCAACTTTCTTAAAAATCATCGTAGACTATTGAATTTAACTTTATTTTTATCAGAAAGACGAGAGAAATCGATTGCCGTTAAAAAATTTCAGCTAACTTCAATAGAAAAAAAATTAGTCAGTCACCATGAGGATTTTGGAAAATTTACGAAAATAATTCATTTTTCAGACTTTGATCGGCCGTAGCGGCCAAACGAAAACTCCAAATTGAACGCGGTTTGCAAATCTGAGCTCCTCGTACGTCAATTAGTCGGAGTAGACATTTTTATTTTTTGATGAAATCGTGAAAAAAAACATGACTAACCCCCTTGGAAATTTTGTTAAAAAATGCAACTTTCTTAAAAATCATCGTAGACTATTGAATTTAACTTTATTTTTATCAGAAAGACGAGAGAAATCGATTGCCGTTAAAAAATTTCAGCTAACTTCAATAGCAAAAAAATTAGTCAGTCACCATGAGGATTTTGGAAAATTTACGAAAATAATTCATTTTTCAGACTTTGATCGGCCGTAGCGGCCAAACGAAAACTCCAAATTGAACGCGGTTTGCAAATCTGAGCTCCTCGTACGTCAATTAGTCGGATTAGAAATTTTTATTTTTTGATGAAATCGTGAAAAAAAACATGACTAACCCCCTTGGAAATTTTGTTAAAAAATGCAACTTTCTTAAAAATCATCGTAGACTATTGAATTTAACTTTATTTTTATCAGAAAGACGAGAGAAATCGATTGCCGTTAAAAAATTTCAGCTAACTTCAATAGCAAAAAAATTAGTCAGTCACCATGAGGATTTTGGAAAATTTACGAAAATAATTGATTTTTCAGACTTTGATCGGCCGTAGCGGCCAAACGAAAACTCCAAATTGAACGCGGTTTGCAAATCTGAGCTCCTCGTACGTCAATTAGTCGGATTAGACATTTTTATTTTTTGATGAAATCGTGAAAAAAAAACATGACTAACCCCCTTGGAAATTTTGTTAAAAAATGCAACTTTCTTAAAAATCATCGTAGACTATTGAATTTAACTTTATTTTCATCAGAAAGACGAGAGAAATCGATTGCCGTTAAAAAATTTCAGCTAACTTCAATAGCAAAAAAATTAGTCAGTCACCATGAGGATTTTGGAAAATTTACGAAAATAATTGATTTTTCAGACTTTGATCGGCCGTAGCGGCCAAACGAAAACTCCAAATTGAACGCGGTTTGCAAATCTGAGGTCCTCGTACGTCAAATAGTCGGATTAGACATTTTTATTTTTTGATGAAAACTCGAAAAAAAGACATGAGTAAACCCCTAGGAAATTTGTTAAAAAATGCAACTTTCTTAAAAATCATCGTAGACTATTGAATTTAACTTTATTTTTATCAGAAAGACGAGAGAAATCGATTGCCGTTAAAAAATTTCAGCTAACTTCAATAGCAAAAAAATTAGTCAGTCACCATGAGGATTTTGGAAAATTTACGAAAATAATTCATTTTTCAGACTTTGATCGGCCGTAGCGGCCAAACGAAAACTCCAAATTGAACGCGGTTTGCAAATCTGAGCTCCTCGTACGTCAATTAGTCGGATTAGACATTTTTATTTTTTGATGAAATCGTGAAAAAAAACATGACTAACCCCACCCCATTGGAAATTTTGTTAAAAAATGCAACTTTCTTAAAAATCATCGTAGACTATTGAATTTAACTTTATTTTCATCAGAAAGACGAGAGAAATCGATTGCCGTTAAAAAATTTCAGCTAACTTCAATAGCAAAAAAATTAGTCAGTCACCATGAGGATTTTGGAAAATTTACGAAAATAATTGATTTTTCAGACTTTGATCGGCCGTAGCGGCCAAACGAAAACTCCAAATTGAACGCGGTTTGCAAATCTGAGCTCCTCGTACGTCAATTAGTCGGATTAGACATTTTTATTTTTTTATGAAATCGTGAAAAAAAACATGACATTCCCCCTTGGAAATTTTGTTAAAAAATGCAACTTTCTTAAAAATCATCGTAGACTATTGAATTTAACTTTATTTTTATCAGAAAGACGAGAGAAATCGATTGCCGTTAAAAAATTTCAGCTAACTTCAATAGCAAAAAAATTAGTCAGTCACCATGAGGATTTTGGAAAATTTACGAAAATAATTCATTTTTCGGACTTTGATCGGCCGTAGCGGCCAAACGAAAACTCCAAATTGAACGCGGTTTGCAAATCTGAGGTCCTCGTACGTCAATTAGTCGGATTAGACATTTTTATTTTTTGATGAAAACTCGAAAAAAAGACATGAGTAAACCCCTAGGAAATTTGTTAAAAAATGCAACTTTCTTAAAAATCATCGTAGACTATTGAATTAAACTTTATTTTCATCAGAAAGACGAGAGAAATCGATTGCCGTTAAAAAAATTCAGCTAACTTCAATAGCAAAAAAATTAGTCAGTCACCATGAGGATTTTGGAAAATTTACGAAAATAATTGATTTTTCAGACTTTGATCGGCCGTAGCGGCCAAACGAAAACTCCAAATTGAACGCGGTTTGCAAATCTGAGCTCCTCGTACGTCAATTAGTCGGATTAGACATTTTTATTTTTTGATGAAATCGTGAAAAAAAACATGACTAACCCCCTTGGAAATTTTGTTAAAAAATGCAACTTTCTTAAAAATCATCGTAGACTATTGAATTTAACTTTATTTTCATCAGAAAGACGAGAGAAATCGATTGCCGTTAAAAAATTTCAGCTAACTTCAATAGCAAAAAAATTAGTCAGTCACCATGAGGATTTTGGAAAATTTACGAAAATAATTGATTTTTCAGACTTTGATCGGCCGTAGCGGCCAAACGAAAACTCCAAATTGAACGCGGTTTGCAAATCTGAGCTCCTTGTACGTCAATTAGTCGGATTAGACATTTTTATTTTTTGATGAAATCGTGAAAAAAAACATGACTAACCCCCTTGGAAATTTTGTTAAAAAATGCAACTTTCTTAAAAATCATCGTAGACTATTGAATTTAACTTTATTTTCATCAGAAAGACGAGAGAAATTGATTGCCGTTAAAAAATTTCAGCTAACTTCAATAGCAAAAAAATTAGTCAGTCACCATGAGGATTTTGGAAAATTTACGAAAATAATTGATTTTTCAGACTTTGATCGGCCGTAGCGGCCAAACGAAAACTCCAAATTGAACGCCGTTTGCAAATCTGAGCTCCTCGTACGTCAATTAGTCGGATTAGACATTTTTATTTTTTGATGAAATCGTGAAAAAAAACATGACTAACCCCCTTGGAAATTTTGTTAAAAAATGCAACTTTCTTAAAAATCATCGTAGACTATTGAATTTAACTTTATTTTCATCAGAAAGACGAGAGAAATCGATTGCCGTTAAAAAATTTCAGCTAACTTCAATAGCAAAAAAATTAGTCAGTCACCATGAGGATTTTGGAAAATTTACGAAAATAATTGATTTTTCAGACTTTGATCGGCCGTAGCGGCCAAACGAAAACTCCAAATTGAACGCGGTTTGCAAATCTGAGGTCCTCGTACGTCAAATAGTCGGATTAGACATTTTTATTTTTTGATGAAAACTCTAAAAAGACATGAGTAAACCCCTAGGAAATTTGTTAAAAAATGCAACTTTCTTAAAATCATCGTAGACTATTGAATTTAACTTTATTTTCATCAGAAAGACGAGAGAAATCGATTGCCGTTAAAAAATTTCAGCTAACTTCAATAGCAAAAAAATTAGTCAGTCACCATGAGGATTTTGGAAAATTTACGAAAATAATTGATTTTTCAGACTTTGATCGGCCGTAGCGGCCAAACGAAAACTCCAAATTGAACGCGGTTTGCAAATCTGAGCTCCTCGTACGTCAATTAGTCGGATTAGACATTTTTATTTTTTGATGAAATCGTGAAAAAAAACATGACTAACCCCCTTGGAAATTTTGTTAAAAAATGCAACTTTCTTAAAAATCATCGTAGACTATTGAATTTAACTTTATTTTCATCAGAAAGACGAGAGAAATCGATTGCCGTTAAAAAATTTCAGCTAACTTCAATAGCAAAAAAATTAGTCAGTCACCATGAGGATTTTGGAAAATTTACGAAAATAATTGATTTTTTAGACTTTGATCGGCCATAGCGGCCAAACGAAAACTCCAAATTGAACGCGGTTTGCAAAATCTGAGGTCCTCGTACGTCAAATAGTCGGATTAGACATTTTTATTTTTTGATGAAAACTCGAAAAAAAGACATGAGTAAACCCCTAGGAAATTTGTTAAAAAATGCAACTTTCTTAAAAATCATCGTAGACTATTGAATTTAACTTTATTTTCATCAGAAAGACGAGAGAAATCGATTGCCGTTAAAAAATTTCACCTAACTTCAATAGCAAAAAAATTAGTCAGTCACCATGAGGATTTTGGAAAATTTACGAAAATAATTGATTTTTCAGACTTTGATCGGCCGTAGCGGCCAAACGAAAACTCCAAATTGAACGCGGTTTGCAAATCTGAGCTCCTCGTACGTCAATTAGTCGGATTAGACATTTTTATTTTTTGATGAAATCGTGAAAAAAAACATGACTAACCCCCTTGGAAATTTTGTTAAAAAATGCAACTTTCTTAAAAATCATCGTAGACTATTGAATTTAACTTTATTTTCATCAGAAAGACGAGAGAAATCGATTGCCGTTAAAAAAATTCAGCTAACTTCAATAGCAAAAAAATTAGTCAGTCACCATGAGGATTTTGGAAAATTTACGAAAATAATTGATTTTTCAGACTTTGATCGGCCGTAGCGGCCAAACGAAAACTCCAAATTGAACGCGGTTTGCAAATCTGAGCTCCTCGTACGTCAATTAGTCGGATTAGACATTTTTATTTTTTGATGAAATCGTGAAAAAAAACATGACTAACCCCCTTGGAAATTTTGTTAAAAAATGCAACTTTCTTAAAAATCATCGTAGACTATTGAATTTAACTTTATTTTCATCAGAAAGACGAGAGAAATCGATTGCCGTTAAAAAATTTCAGCTAACTTCAATAGCAAAAAAATTAGTCAGTCACCATGAGGATTTTGGAAAATTTACGAAAATAATTGATTTTTCAGACTTTGATCGGCCGTAGCGGCCAAACGAAAACTCCAAATTGAACGCGGTTTGCAAATCTGAGCTCCTTGTACGTCAATTAGTCGGATTAGACATTTTTATTTTTTGATGAAATCGTGAAAAAAAACATGACTAACCCCCTTGGAAATTTTGTTAAAAAATGCAACTTTCTTAAAAATCATCGTAGACTATTGAATTTAACTTTATTTTCATCAGAAAGACGAGAGAAATTGATTGCCGTTAAAAAATTTCAGCTAACTTCAATAGCAAAAAAATTAGTCAGTCACCATGAGGATTTTGGAAAATTTACGAAAATAATTGA